>JALLPD010000990.1:0-13581 GCA_036940065.1 Cyclotella cf. meneghiniana
AGAAGGAGGAGAAGGAGGAGAAGGAGGAGAAGGAGGAGAAGGAGGAGAAGGAGGTTAAGGAGAAGGAGAAGGAGGTTAAGGAGAAGGAGAAGGAGAAGGAGAAGGAGAAGGAGAGGAAGGAGGAGAAAAATTCTTAATTGTAATACAACTAAGCGTTTAAAAAAGCTCGATTATTGATACTCATATCCTAGCCAGTTGTGGCCAATGTGTGATGGGGAGATTTTTTTATCTCTGTTACAAATCCATATAAACTCCTGACTCTGAGTCACAATACCATACAAGTATGATAGCCAAGTCAAATTATAGGTGTTCTGTTTTATCATGTGCCTTGTGTCAGGATCTGTTGATTCTCATGATGACAGGCACTTTTAGTATTATGCAGACTCCACATCATTAAATGAAACTGTGTAGACCTCTACACAGATCTGGTATGTTTATGTTCCTGACACAACAAGATCTGTATAGGTTTCTGCCTGCTGTGGTATGATCTTTTTGGACCTGGATCTTTTCTCAGCTTCAAGGTGTGAAACTTCAAGTCTTGCTATTTTGCAATGTCTTGTTATTATTAGGTAATACCTTGCATCTTCTGAAAAGTTAAGGGTATCTTTAGGTCTGCCCTAGACTACTACTATAGAGTAGATAATTGGCCTATGTCACACACATGTTTTTCATTAAATTTCTATGTAATAACTTGCTGCTGTTCATCCCTAATGTCTTCACTTTTCACTAGTTTAGCCACAAAAATAGTCAAAGCGATCAACAACAGTGAATGAAGAATTTATGAATGATTTGCTCCCAATAGGGCTCTGAACAGGAGAGGAGGCATATAAATTAAGGCCAGCTATAAATTACTTTACACTTCTCTAAATTTGGTTTCATTTCATCAATTGATAGCTCTCTCCCACCATCAGCTCTTGCTTCCCCAACTTCCTCAGATCTCTCCCCATCCATGGCAGCTTTCATGTCTTGTTCCTTCCCATAATGCTTCCCCTGCACCCTAATGATCCCCCCATCAATGACAGCTTGATCATTTTCCTCATGGCATATTATTGTTTGAATACTTAATGTTGCCAGATTAATTGTTGCAGTGAAGGACCCTAAAGTCTGGATTTGCTCTTAGAATGTGTACAAAACATTGGCGCCTTTAAGGTCCTTCACTGTGCTTATATCTGAGGAATTGAATTACTTTTTGGGAGTATCGGATGCCATTGTCATCATGTGATTTTTATAGAGGAAAGTGGCTGTTTAAAATGTTTTTAGCACGTATAGGTAACTACTAAGTATGAGTGGTATTTAGCCCACTGTATTTCAAGACCATTTTTTGTTTTTTTATTTGCCACCCATCTGGTTTTCTTTAGCACATTCTTCCCTTCCTGCATGTAGTTGTATTTTTAAGGTAGAACACTGTGGTATTGTCTGTAAACCTTAGTTGGCTCCATTACTTGCACACAAGCCAAGCTTAAGAAATATATCTTTTGCCTCCCTTTACATGGGTGTTGTTTGTGTCTGATCACCTGCATGACTGTTATTTGTATCTGACATAAAATGGTGATCTGACAGGAAAAGGTTTACGGCAATAGAGTTTTGTCCTGGCTTACCATTTCAGTTGACAATCTTCAAACATGAAAAGGCAAGCTTTGAATGTTTGGGAGGGCTGTTAACCAATTGATGGGCAATGGTTACCAGTTGGGTAGTTTTGAGCATTGAATTAATTAATACCAGCCCCATCTATTTGCCAAGCTGCCCAACTTGTATGTTCTGTAATGCCCCCTAGGAGCTTTCCTCAGATGGTACCCATGGTAGAAATTATGAGTTGTACTTGATGGCACCTTCATCAATGGAGTTGTGAGAGCACACATGCCAGGTTGGAAAATTACTCCACAATTTCACCTGGGTCATCATGGAGTCCAATTTGTTTATATTTGTATGTGGAATTTAATAAGCAATGCCAGTAGCAAGCAGCAAATCAATCAACTGAACAATTTATGAATCAATCAGGATGACAAATGATGCAGCTTTGCATGGGCAAAAATTGGCATCAAAAGGGTGACAGGTATATTAAGATACTTTCCCCGTTAAAGAAATGCTACACAACAAGCATCCTACTGGAATTTATGATGGATGAGAAGTGGAGGATACTATTGCAGCAGTGACATAAGAATCATTTATTATTATCATTACAATTATCATTACAAGAATTAAAAATTACATGTTAAGAATAAAGATTAATGGCAACTTCAATGTACAAAACTAATGTCACTCAATAAAATCATGATAGATGCAGTGAGTGAGACTGTGATGGGCTCCACTGTTTGGTTTAGAACTGTGATTTTAATTTGTGTATGATAGTGATGATATCGCACCAAAGAGAAGCAATATAAGTGTTGAAACAATTCTTTTTGTATTGCTCTTCCCTTTTCAACAATAACTTATTGCAATGATAGCAATAATTTCTGTGTTATGCCGTCTTGCAATGTTGAGTGTTGTAAACATGAACCGTGTTCTTCCAATGATGCAACAATCACAAAAGACACCAAAATTTCCACATGTACTGTGATGATGGAGATGCAATAATGTACAACTCCCTCACTGACATGCAGGAGTCAGTGGCTTTTACATATTTACAAAGTGGTTGTGCACTTTCCAAAGTGAATAATTTTTTGACAGTGAGAACATTAGTATCAGAGGGGCAATATTGTAATAACACCCGCACCTTTGCACTGGTACATCACACAGCATGTGTGTAAAAACTAAAGCATGTTGCAGTGCAGTGGTCAAATAATTGCAGTTACAATGAGGAAGCCATAACAAAGCACATGCACAGTGCGATTGAAAGGATCATGGTAGTTATTGTTTTGGGGGTGAGAATTATTGCCTTTGTATGATGGGTGGGTGGTGTGGTGGAGATTCATTGTTATGCTTTATAAAGTTATCATGGAAGATACTTTGGCGGGACCATATGTGTGATGGGTAGTCATATTTCTACTATTACCTATACCAGAATCTGTGTCTGTAGAATCATATGAAATTCTTCATCATCTCCTAGATGTGAAGAAATGTGCAGACACTGTGAGAATTGCACAGAAAGTGACAAATGTAACATAAGATTGATCTGATTGGGGAGAGTGTGAAGAAATTGCCGTAGCATTCATGAGGCTGTTCCAGATCAGTGACAATATTGTAAAATTGCCCATCTATCCAATAGAGTCTTGCAGTGAATCCAGCAAAGGGAATAAAATGCTCTTGCTTTGTGAAATATCCAAGTCTGTCAGAATCTCCAGAAGCTGCCAGGGCCAGAATATGTAGTTACCTGTTTGCCTCAAATTGTTTTCTTCTTTATACACACTCTAGCCTTCCATTCACACCCACAATGCTGAAATCATTAAAGGGGAGCATATTGAACTCATTTGCCAGTCCTCCATTGGCATTCCAGCCATCACGAGTTGCTAGCCACCAACTTCTCAACATCAAACCTGGCCAAGTCCCAATGAGTGCTCTCCCATCACCAAATGCAAGCAAATCGGCATGAAGACCAAACATGTTGGGAACTAGGTTAAGATGAGCCCTGGATTAAGGGATGAGAGTTACTGCCAGATTGTAAAAGGGCAGCTTGGTTGTGACAGTGGAATGAAGTGTTAGTTACGATTCCTTGACATGATGTGTACAACATCTGTCTATGTCATGGCCCTAAATGTCAAGAACAGTACAGTGGTACTTTGCAGCAGTGAAATTAGGGGAGACAAGTGCTTCTTCATCTATATATACTTACATTATGTCCAAAGCCTTTTTGGTTTGACTCCTACTTTCCACACCTCTGATTTTAGGAGGCCTCAACAGCACATGTAATAAAACATCCATCAGATCCCAGCACATCCATGAAGTCAATCCCTCAATTTGAAGCATACTGTTCCCCCATCATCTCAAAGGTCATGTTTCCTTTGTGCATACTTCATGAAGCTGCAAGAAGGCATATTTAGAGAATGCAGGTGCACTGCATTGTTTTTGATGTGTGTATTGCCCACTCCAAGAGAGGAGAAATATCAAGCAAATTAGTTGTCACAGAGCGCAAAATTATCATGATATAGCTGCATCCAACCACAAACATCACCGTATCTCCTCCATAACCAATGTTTCCTTTGTGATTATTTCACCATACTTCATGATCCCTTTGCAATCATTAATGCTAGTGGAATCACCAAAACCCATTATTTATCAGCCACAAATGACTGATCTCCACACCAGATCCATTTGGGCTGACCAAACACAATGTATAGACCATGAACATGGTATTTTGGCCATTTTTGTCTATCTTGCTGCCAGCCCAGTCACCCTTCCTACCTATTGCATTTGAGAATGTGGATCTAAAAGCAACTGACATCACTGATGATTTCTCAAAAATTCCCCCAGAGACAATGCACGGCCCGTTATATTTTTCTGTAGTGGGAAGCACATATCACTGCCAAAATTGAGTTATGCCAAATGCTCAGAAGCCACCATTTTGTAGGCAACTATGTTACTGAAACTTCATTGAAGCCATCACCTTAAGGCAATTGTGTTCCGGTCAATTGCAATGGTCTGCAGATACAAAACATTAGGCTAGCATGATACAACTGCCCCTACATGGCGCAACAACCAACAATAGAATGCAACACAAAAATCAACCTCATGACATGATGTGCAAAGAGATGCAACAGTCAAAAATGTTGATGTCTTACACTTTATCCTTACATTTTCCATTATAGAGTGATACAAAATTGTTATTCACAACGTCTTCAAGAATGAGCACTGATCCAGGTGATCCAGATGAAAATCACCCTGTAGGAGAAATCCCTCTTCTGACTGTGTCTACCATTCCTCAACAACCCCTCATCCAACATGATTTTGTTGCAGATCCTTCTGTTTCAAACTTGCCAACTTTAGAGGAAATGGGTTCTGGTATTGAAACAAGTGCCATCCAAGATTTCAGTGGCAACTCATTGCAGCCTCCCCATAATTGAACATCTACAAGATGGAAATCAAGGAATGTTGTGTACAAGACAACAAGATTGTGCTTGTCAGACCAAAAAACCTCAACAAATATATTGATGAACTTATTGGTTTGGATGTATTCTCAACAAAAATATCACTGTTGTTCCTTATGCTCAGGAGAATTGTCATGACCAAGCCATGCGGGCAATGTATGGATGCTTCCTGTTGCTTTAGATCACAATCATCAGTGTAGCAAAATCAATAAGAGTGTACAAGTTGATATGCAAGCCATCTATTCAGCATGAATGGCCTATGATGAGAAACATCAAAAAGCTCAAGGCAAAGGCCCTCATGTCTTACATCAGTGATAATTCATTCCCCTCAGCAACTCCTCATTCTGACAGTACTCATGCTCCTGCCAAAACAAATACTGGAAACTCCCATGCATCCATTGAGAGATCTCATGACAGAAAGAATGCTTCCAATGATTAAGACAGCAACACATACAATTTCTGCTGTTCTTCAGGACAATAACAAATATGATTCATCTTCAGACTGTGGTAGCAATGTTGAGGAAGCAGGTACATATTTGCAGATAGAGGATTCATTATCAAGTAATGAAAATCCCGTTGACCCATTTACCAATGCAACATATAAGAAGGAAGATAGTAATTTTGATGACAGTTGAGTGGGTTGAGATTTGACACATGACTTCACCTCCAAATATGTATGACAGCTATTGTCCAGCTTGTTGACACAATTGCAAGGAAATGTAATGTGTTGCATTTGTTGGTGGTTTGGACACAAGAGGCTCAGTGCTAATTTCAACAAATACACTTGAAGGGAGATGAATAATCTTGGGGAATCTAAGGCCAAAAATTTGATGGCATTGACATAGTATGCACCAAGAGGGATGACATAAAAGAAGCATGATGCAATGAATATGCTTCTTTGTTTACAATTATCAGTGGATGAATAACAAAGTTGTTTTACAAACCTTGTCTCACAAATCTGGAATGGTTCTGGGAAAGCATCTTAGTGGTTCAAACATTCTGCCCTAAGCATAGTGTTGGAGAAAAAGTACTATGTAGTACTTTTTAGATGATCGTTTTTGTAGAGATGTTTGCACAATTTTTATGAGTTAAATTTACGTTAAAAATGAGGATGGAAGGACAATGCAAATCCCTTTCATCCAAAACAAAACCGCGTAGATTCTACATGATATAGGTATGTTTATACCCTTCTGAAGAGTGTTCTCTTGGTTTGGACAATGGAGATCTGTTCTAGGGAGTCCATGCCTTTGGGATTAGGGGCAATGGAGACCATGTCATGAGGAGTCCTGCCACTTGGGTTTTTACCTTTTACTTTTAAGTAAAGGATACTTTGAATTTTTAGTACCTAGGGGCACTAAATAAGGCTGATTCTTGGCCTATATCACATAGTGTGAGGTGGAAGCCCTAAAATCATATCAGAATGGCATGGACGGTGCTGACCATAGTGGTAAATGTCAAGAAAGTGGGTCAGGATTTGCATTCAAGTCACACTACAAAAAATGGTACAAAAAGCATACTTTGTTGTCATGGACTATGGACTTCATGTTGTTGAATGAATTTTTGCCTGGAACATGTCTGCATCAGATTTTAACGGAAGATTAGAGGTTAAATGCCATGAGTTCTTTGCTGCCTTAAACAAGAAATGTTGACAGGCATCAATACTCATGGAAAGGAAATAGGGGTGCAAGTCACTCCTCCACATGATGAGTTCAATAGTCATCATCCTGCTGCTGTGAATCATCCTGACAGGATGGCCAGTGATGTCTTTAAACTCAAAGAAGGTTGTATGAAAAGTCACAAAATTAGACAGACTCCAGGCAACAATGACAAATGTCCATTTGTACTGCCTGTGGATTAAGTGCTCACTTCTTCCCTTATTGTGACATTGGAAAATTTTTCTCATGACTCAATTCATGGAGTAGTTGTGCTTTCAGATTGCTCATAGCACAAGTTGTGCTGGTTTCTTCATTCCTAAAGCAGGTGGGATCAATATGACATCAAATAGAGGTATGAAAGTGAAAAAGCAACACTACAGAGTAAGCATTGCTCACCCTATTTATAGAAGCTTGATGCAGGAAGATGGATTAGGTTCAAGACTTCATTGGAGCAAGAGAAAAACGGCTAAATTGACAAATGATGAAGGCAGTGACAGTGAATCTGACAAAGGACTGTTGGGAGAGGATGGCAAAGAGAAACAAGTGGAACAAGATGTGGATGACAGTGAATTTGAAGACTGCATCAAGGCAGAGAAGGAGGCAGTATAAACGAGATAGTTGTAGTTCATTGTTTGTCTGTGTTGATAAAATTGTATGTCATGACTTACCCAGTTGTAGCTTGTAGTTGTCTATTCTTGTTTACATCATGTATTCTTGAACCTATGTACTCCCCATCAGGATCTGGAAATAATTCGCAGATGAAGTTCACAATGCATGATGGAAGTTCAACACAACTTCCCTTCTTGAGATGACCATACTGTGCATAAGTTTATACTTGGTGCAATGTGCATCAAGTTATGTTGGGCACAATGTCGGAGGACGTTGCATCTAAATGACAATGCAATTCTACAGCATAGACAATGCATTGGCATGGGTTCTTACAAAAAGTGTACAACATGGCCATGATGTCTTGTGTCAGGATTACACACATAAAGGAATCCTGATTTATTTGGTTCTTGGTAGTTACAAAAACACCTGCTGCCATTAAATATATGGCACACAAAATGGGGAATTTAAGGTACTCAAAATGGACAGTTTGTGGTAATGATTAATCCAGTTGTTGCATTGCCAAGTGATTGCTACACCATTTCTGGTATGTAAATGCCTTAAAAAATACCATTTTGATTGGCATTAATTTAACCAACAATTTTTTACCTTGTCTCTCTTTGTATACCAGTGATGGATCTCAGAAAATTTGACCAAATAAAATTCAATGGGGTCTGAATAAAAAGGATAAGTAATTTGAAGTTGAAGTCATGCAGTGGTATAAAAAGCTATCTGTTACCTGGTGAGATGAATTGGTGAATAGGAGATACTTCCTTCTTCATTTTGGCAATGATAGCCAGCTTAGCTTTGAAGGTTTTTGCCACCTTAAATATGGTTTATGTTTGGCTGTTTCATCTTCATCACCTGAAGCTTCCTGAAAAACATCATTTTTGATGCTGCATTTGGAAGAAAAGGATAGGGGATATACATTTATAAATGCAAAATTGCGTAGTTAATATAAAACCTCATGCTGTGTTTGTCTAACTCTCGGGATTTGTTTCAATGTGGTTAATGCTGTCTTTGTCCTCACCATTATTGCTATCCTCAACTTCATCACCATCATCCTCATTCTCATCACTTTCATCATCAAGAAGTTTTTTGTATTGTGGAGCAGTTGGATATATTCCAGTGATGTACATGAATCTTGGTGGACTGCGGCTTTTCCACCAACCCAAGCTTAAGGGTTGATGGGGCCACTGGGGCTGCATGTGCATGGAGTTGCTGATGTGATTCATGTAGGACTTCACAACATTGTGGATTCCATCCAAGGAAAGTCACTTACATCTGACTAAAAGTCCCTTACAAGTCAGGAGTCACTTAAAACTCATTTACATTTACATCTCACTTAACACTTACAACTCAGTAAGGGACTTACTCTCCTGTACATCGTAAATAATATCACAAAAGACTCAATGCTTAAATTTTAAAGATGCCTTTTCCACTTCTTGTTTCTTCTCACTTCTCTAAATTTAAAAAATCCCAGTTACTGCTGTTCAGGGGATTGTTTTTACCCTCCCCCATTGGATTCTTAGGCCTGATGTGGACAAGAGGCCAACTGGGTTTTTATCAGGTTATGAACACAAAGAAGCCATGAATAGTACATAGGTATCGTATGTAGTTGTTGCCGTGTTCTTAGGTGTACATGGTATCATACTACCATACTTTGTGTCCATTTTCTGAACCTTTCAAAACCATACCACACCATACCTCTATACCGTAAGTTATGGTAGGTAGGCCACACACTAGAGAAGGCCTGAAAAAATTTGTTTTGGGGCACTTAAACCTTCTTTTTCCTCCTGAATGCAAATGGAATATATTCTCCATTGCATAACACGTCCATATGCTGTGCTCCCTATAATTCCTCTTGGTTCAAAAGTTATGGCTGATTCTTGCAAAACTCACCACACATCACTGTGCTTAATTTGGTGGGCTTACATATTTACATAGTATTTTTTCATGTCCATCATCTAACAGATCACTGGAGTGGCTTGTTCAATGTGTTGGCACTGTTGCAACAAGCAATGGGCACATGTGTGGTAAGCACAGCTATGGTTGCAGCAACACCCTGTTGTTGGCAAGGACATTGCATGTCTCTGGCGTAGTGTTGTGTCTGCCAGGAACAGCACCGGATGAACTTGCCACTTGTTTGTTCTCTGTGCCAGGAGAGCACATTTAAACTTTTAATGACATAAACTAAATTAGTTTTACATTAATTAAAAGAAACTGATTATCTAGTAAATAATTAAAATGTAATTATGTTAACTAATTCTTAGGTTTGGTGGATTGTTGCATCTGCCAAAGATGGAACCGGATGAATATGTGACTTTCCCAACAGCTGCTCACATGCATCCCAGCAATTGCAGAATACTTCCAAAGTGACTATCTCTCAGCAGCCGCATCAGGAAATGCCGCTCAAGGAATACATCTTGTCCCTCTTGCAAATCCCCGACCCTTGTCCATTAGAAGTAAATGCGGCAATTGCAGTTGCGGGATGGGAGGTTTGCCATGGATAGCACGATAAAAAGGTGGGTGGTAAGTGGGCGGGATGGTACAAAGCCTCCTACAAACAAAATAAATTGGCGGGAACAAGAGGCAGCTGTATAAATAAGATAGAAATACGGTACCATACTATCTATGGTTATTATTATTTTTGTTTTCATTTCACTTGTGGTGATGGACAGACTGCACCTAGGGATGGAATGTGTCTCTACATATTGCTGTGTGTTGGCGGAAGAGCTCATTCCATCTTGGGAGCTGTTGCACCTGTGCCAATGTTGTCGCTGGGCTTAGCATCTGAAATATGAGTAGAATTAGTTGGAAAAAATAAAACAGTTCTTAACTCCCAATCAGCATGCCAATGAGTGCATTCAACAGCATTGCTGCCATCGCAACACACTGGAGGCACAACAAGAAGCTTTAATCTCCCAGACACAAGACAACAACAATGAAGATGGGGGTGTTGACCCTCGTAATTTTACCACTGACAACGCGGCTATTGATTAAGGATTTGAATTAATCCACCCAACGCCTCTCACTGGACAAGGGGAACACATGTGGGTCCATCTGCCGTCAACACAGCGGGGGGAGAAACAACCCAGGGACAAGAGTCCCCCACAGTGATGGGGAATCCTACAAGTGCATTGAAACAGGTTGTGCTATGGACCAAAAGAGAGCTCGAGGAACAGCCCGGGTTATTTGCCCAAGAATTTGAATGACAACAATGGGCAGGGGCCAACGCAGCTACGATGGCCACATTCAAAGAAGAGCTCTTAGCACTGAGCCCATGCTTTGGACTCTGTGTCATTATGCAAGAGGGTTCACCCTGTCTCCAGTTTCTGCATTCAGCAGCAGTCTATTTTGACATGAGTGCGGTTCAAGAGTACAGAAACAAGGTTATTGCATTTATTGGAGACAAGACAGAGTTTGGCATGCCAACCCCCATCATCCTGCCTCCACAAAATGTGTGGTCTTGGAATAGTGTTAAGGTATGTTTGGATCCAGTTTAGATTAATCAGCACTTTGCAGTGGTGGAAAATAGGTTGGAATTATGGATCATGGGGGGAATGCACTCCTCACTGATATTGCCCTTCCCCAGATGCTCTACCTCCTGACTCTTGTGGTGGAAAAAGTGGTGGGTAAAATGTGTACCCCGTGGGACCTCTTTCAAGCTATTACTCACGTCTACATAGATGACAACTCCCCAGTAACAGAGGCACAATGTGAATTAATACATCAATGGGCAATGGCAGCTTTGCAGTCTAGCCAGGGCAACTCTGAACTCTGCTTATCTGTAATGCCTGAAAATTCACTAGATATTGGTTTCCAGAGATGGGCAAGCCACCAATTAAAATCAACACCGGACAATACAATATCTACACCTGCCAACTCAACTTTCCCCACAGCTACAAATGAATTTGCCCTCTAAGTGATGAAGCAAATGGCAGCTATGGTTGTACATCTGTCAAAATCAGCTGGGGGGCTCCTTCAAAAACTGTGTCTCTGGGTGCTGCGGGAGAAGAATTAAAAAAATCAACCAAAGGAGCAAATACATGGAGCATCAATCAGCGGCAATTATGGAATATTGTGGTATTACAGACCACAGTAAAATCCCAATCGTGTGGTTCAAGTTTAAAGAATCAAAGGTAGTGGATGATTGCAGAGCCAATATTTGGAATGAGATGGAAACATGGGTGGATGGACAAACACCAAAGAAGGTGGACATAGAGATCATTTTTCTGTTGGAACCAACCATTAAAGATATCATTGGTGTAAAACCCAACCCTGGGGGACCGGTCACTAGCTACGACTCAGCAGGAAAGGGGATCTCCATTCTTGCATGTTGTTCTTGCGCATCTAGCAAAATTGAAGGCATTCACAAATACAAGGATGCAGACAGGGCAAGCCACGATAATATAAGCTTGGTGGAAGCTTTGAAAATTAGTGACTCCAAGCCTCAACAACCCGCTGAGAACTATTTCGAACTACTCCTGAATCTGGCAACATTTGCTGCCCTCCTGCATGCACTCTTTGGAGATTGTTGCAAATATTACATTCAGTTTATGAAATCTACAAAATCCTTTGATGAGAGAGAGTGGCTGCGATACATTATTTGTTCCATGAGCAGCAGTGTAAAGAAATTACTTGGGCTATCTTATGTGAAGGCAGACATTTCTTCCACACCCGTGTGCATCCAAAGGTCTTTGCACAGGCATTGATGAATCAAACATATTCCTTTCCCAACTAGTCTGTTACAAGATATCTACTTATTGGTAAGATTTCCTTCACCAATTCTTCATCCTACATTCCCCATTGAATGGAGGCACAATTCTTTCCCTCCTCAACATCAGCAACTTATAACAAAGCCTCTTGCCAGTCCCAGTTCATTTGTTCAAGCCAATAGGTTTGACCACATCCACCCCCAGATCAGACAAATGATGAGTGAATATCACACTCGCTTCAAAGGCAGGGTCATGATTCAAAAAATTATGCAGGCCATGGGCTACATAACCAGGAGGAATATCCCTTATCTCATGCAGTGTATTACCCCTCCTCCCAATAAGTGAAACTGTTTGTGCTACAATTACATCCTCTGTGTTTGTCCCAAGTGCAACAAATGCGAATTCATTTCAGATGGTGGTCATTCGTGGTACTCTACAATACCGCAGGAATTTGTGGACTTGTTATGCACAGCTCTGAAACCGGGGGTTGATTATCTAGCACACAGGACACTTGCTGCTGCCCCAGAGAGAGTGCCCAGTGGCAATTCCAATACCCTGCCAGATGAGGGAAGTCACAAAAGGCCTCAACCCAACTGACAGGGGGGCCTAGGGGTTGCTAAAATGAGATGGATTGGAGGCTTGCACCTGGTTGGCATCTCTCTGGTGTCACGCAGGGTTGATCTGTTAGGCTCCCGTGACTCTACAGCAGCTGCTTTTAAAATACCGCCCGGTTAAACAGGCACAATCCAAATCAGCCAAATCCCTTCTCTATCCTGAATTCAGAAAGCATGGTGTGGTGCAAAGAGTGAACAACAGGAGCTTTTATAAGGTGGTGAAGGTAAGAGAGTGCCTTTTCCACCTGATGTAATCTTCGGGCATGAGGAGGGAAGTTCCATTGTCCACAAAGCGGCAACAGTTTTTAGACATCCTTCCAATCTTGATTATCCAGCATCTGGCAATCACGGTGAGCCATATATTATCAACAAGATGCAATAATTCCAATGCCAATGGCATTTCCACACAATATATCCTCAATGACGATGATTTCATTTCCTTGCTCCCCTTCAGTCCAATCAACCCATATCCAGACACTGATGGAGTGGAACAAGCCACATGACCTTTATCAGGGCCTGAATGCTCCTTAATGAGGATGGAGGTCCTGTGATAGGAGTTGGAATAAATTGTCACCAGATTGAAAATAAACACATATGCATTGAAAAGCAACTCGCAGCAAAAACCAGCTACTAGACTGCACATGAGGGCCAGGCAAAACTCCCACCTACCAACCATCCTAATCCAACAGAATGGTGAAACAACATGTGCCTGCAGACCTAGCCCTCCACCATCCAGCAGCGGAACAACTCCTTTCTTATGCAAAGGGAGGGTGCCCAGTGAATCCCGGTTGCCCATGGACTATAGAAGAGATGACAGATTGTCCTAAGCCATTTTTAGTTAAAAATACTTAAGTACAAGTTGCTATGCAAATGAGTTACTTATGTGGTGGAATGGAAATTATGAGTTTAAATTAATTGTTAAAAATGAAGTGAAAAACCATGATGAAGCAAATGTGCTTCATTGTGG
>JALLPD010000991.1:0-14016 GCA_036940065.1 Cyclotella cf. meneghiniana
AGCTTGGAGGGTGAACATTTCTAGAGGAGCAAGTTCAACTTGGGCTGTCGCACTGTTACAAATGGTATAATGAACTGATGATAGAACATTGTCAAAAATCCATTCACTCGATTCAACATTCAGTCATGGTGGATGCACTGTCACATATAGGGTTATCCATGCTTGCACTGCAATCCTAATTGTCTGCATTAAACCATGTATCACCTTTTCATCATTTCATCATATTTTCATCACCTAGTCCTCTCTTTGTCCTATTTTTCATCTATTCATAATCTTTCATCTTTTCATATCCTTTTTCGATTATCTTGATTTATACGTGGAGATTTCTAATGTTTTTATCTCTTTGTCATTTGTTCATCTTCCTATCTTTTTTCCTTTTTCTCATCATTTTCATCATTATTTCAGCATTTGTCATGTTTTAATACATCCTTTGAATACACACTTAATTCATTTCTGAAGCTGTATGGCTTGTATCAGAACATTTGTGGGAACTTAAGATGCTATCCTCAAATAATGGATGGATTCCATGACAGATATGTCACTGATCATCTGGTGATACCTTAAAAGTACCTGCTTAANCAAATAATGGATGGATTCCATGACAGATATGTCACTGATCATCTGGTGATACCTTAAAAGTACCTGCTTAAATTTAAAGTCAACAGATAGTGGGAAAGGTGTTTGTACTCAATTCCCCCCCCCCAATTTTTCCAGAATATAATTATTGTTGGTATTCCATGAAATCGTTTGCTATTTGATAGATTTCCTCAACCTCAATATTTGATAAGCTTAGCATTATGTCCATTTTTACTTTTTACGTATAGCAAGTTCCCTCAGCCTCATCATCATCAACAGCTTTCAAAATCCTAAAATGTCTCCGAATTTCCATGTGGTCATCATAATTTTTTATGATGTTGCCAAATCTTTAAATAATGCACCTTGTTGCAAAAGCGCACTGTTGCAAAAGTGCACTAATGAACTAGCGGTGAGAAAGATCAAGGAATATCATAAAACTTTTTTATAATGTTCCTTGATCTCACTGCATGTAAAATATGGTACCCTCTGGATGTGCATCTCACTGTATAATCTTCCCCATCAAATACTCACCACCAACAACCTTAGCAACCTGACCACATCCAACCCTGCCCCATACTCCATCTTTGACATCACCAACTCTCCCGCCGCCCCCCTTAGTATCACAAGATTGCACACCCATTGATTTCACACCTGTCAATTGCGCACCCGTTGATTGCGCTGCCTACAATGGCACACCAGAAGATGGTGCAGCTTGGTACTACTTCTGATGGTGCTGCCTTTGATGGCACCACCTGCAATGGCAATGCTCACCATGGAGCGGCCTACCATGGCGTCACCTAAAATGGCACTGTCTACCATGGCACCGCCTATGAAAGCTCCACCGCCAGTGGCACAGCCTGTGATTGTACCTCTGAAGACAGTGCCACATACGCAGTTGCTCTTCCCCAGCCACTCATACCCCAGCCGCTCCTCCCTCAGCCAACACTCCAATGCAAAGGGACCCTCATTCAGAGAGGTACCTTTTTTTGGAAGCACAAAAAATAATTTGCAGGTTTGTCTCTGAGTGTGCTTTTTCTCTCTTCCCTGCTTTCATAACTTAAAAAAATTGGCTCACACTTCTTTTTCTTTCTTTTTGTCATGGGCTGGTAAGATTTTTGACTGACCTTTTACTTTTGAACCTTTCTACAGTTTCCAAAACATTTGCTTTCACTTTTTGTTTTGTCCTTTTTCATTTCTCAGTGGTCTCTGTAAGAAAGGGGGGAAGGCAAATGGCGCAAAACATCATTTCACAATATTTCTGTGCTTGGAGGTGGGATCTGCGTTTGTAGGTGGGATCTGCACAGGGGTGGGATTTGCATTTGGGAGTGGGATATGCATTTGTAGGTGGGATCTCTGTTTTGGTTTTTTTATTGTTTTTAGCATGGCTCTTGTTTACACATACAATTTTTGTTCTAGAAAAGAATGGTGCAAAGTCTCACTTTTTGCCCAGTTGATTGTTGAGTTCATTGTTAAGTTATTTTTTTTCATGCTGAACAATAAAAGTCAACATAAAAGAAGACTATAACCTATTTACATGAAAAACTATGTTAGCACTGAGGGTAATCATTTTATTGATAGCTTTCTACCACTGTTGCAAACCTTAGGTAACAGTGTCTTTGAAAAAACATTAATCATACCATTACTAGTGGTATCGGTAGACCTTGTTCTAGTTTGTATTTGTAGAGGAGAAAGCAACAAAAAAGAAACGTGCTTGCCTTTAGATATTGTTTTCATGGGCAAATTAGACCTTTATCACAATAGCGATACATAGGTATATTACACATGATGACACATAATGCTACAGGTAATTCCATCATAAAATCATTTTATGATATGGCATGTATATATCAACAGCTTTCAAAATCATAAAAAATACCACAATTTCCACGCAGTCATCATAAAATTTTTATGATTTTGCCCAATCCATATATAATGCATGCTGTTGCAAAATAAAGCTGTTGCATAAGTTTACTGATTCAAAAGCATGCTGTTGGAAAAGCATGCTTATGAACTAGTGGTGATAAAAGGAATATCATAAAAGAGTTTTATGATATTCCTTGATCTCCCTGTACATAAAGTATGATACCCTCTGTAGGTGCATCTAAATGCACAGTGCAATCATCTTTCCCCCTCATGTTAACAAAATTACTCACCACCAACAACCTCGGTGACGTGACCACATCCAATTCTGCCCTATCCTCCATGTTGCCATCACCAACTCTGTGGCCACCCCTGCTAATCATTATGCTCCTGATACTTTGCAACCCATGATTGTGCACCCATCAATTGCACACCAGTTGATTGTGCTGCCTATGATGGCACATCAGAAAATGGTGCAGCCTGGTGCTACCTCTGATGGTGCTGCCTTTGATGGCACCACCTGCAATGGCAATGCTCAACATGGTGCAGCCTACCACGGAATCACCTAAAATAGTGCCAGCTACAATGGCGCCACCTATGACAGTGCCACCCCCAGTAGCACAGCCTGTGATTGTACCTCCAAAGACACTACTACTTACACAGTTGCTCTTCTACAGCCGCTCCTCCCCCAGCCAACACTCCAACATAAAGGGACCCTCATAAAGAGAGGTACCTTTTTTGGAAACACAAAAAATAATTTGCAGCTTTGTCTTTGTGTATTCTTTTTCCCTTCCCTGCTTTCATAACTTAAAAAATTGGCTCACGCATCTTTTTCTTTCTTTTTGTCATGGGCTGGTAAGTTTTCTGACTTCCCTTTTATTTATAGTTTCCAAAACATATGCTTTCACTTTGCATTTTGTCCTTTTTCATTTCTCAGTGGTCTGTAAGGAGGGGGGTCAAATGACACAACAAATCAATTCACAATATTTCTGTGCTGGGAGGTGGGATCTGCGCTTGGGGGTGGGATCTGCAGTTGCGGGTGGGATCTATGTTCTGTTTCTTTATGGTGTTAGCATGGCTCTTTTTCCACATCCAGTTTTTGTTCTAGAAAAGAATGGTGCGAAGTCTCACTTTTGGCCAGTTGATTATTGAGTTAATTGATAAGTTTCTTTTTTTATTATGTCTTAACAAAAAGTGTTAGCATAAAAGCATACTATAATCTATTTACATGAAAAAATATGATAGTACTGAGAGTAATCATTTTATTGATAGCCGTCTACTGCTGTTGCACACCTTAGGTAAAAGTGTCTTTGGAATTTTTTTATCATACCATTACCAGTAGTATCAGTAGACCTTGTTCTAGTTCGTATTTGTAGAGGGGGAAGTGACAAGAAAGAAAGGCACATGTCTTTCGATATTTTTTCATGGGCAAATTAGACATTTGTCATGATAGCATATCTAGGTATATTATACATGATGACACATATGACTACAGGTAATTCCATCATAAAATCATTTTATGATATTGGCCTGCATATATCACCAGTTCATCTAAAGGATAGTCACAATGGAGTTACAAGTAGTGTTTTTATTTTTCATGGCTGCTTTGAGGTTATTACTTGGATTGTCATAAGACCTTCACCAACGGTCATTAGGGTCATTACAAGAACTTCACCATGTCATTCTTTGAGTCATTTGTATTCACTTGAGTCCTCTGAGTCATCAGAAGGTCATAATCATTGGATTGCAAGATAGGTACTGTATCATATCATAGTGGCTCTAGTACCTGTTACATTGGTTAAAAAACACTGCATGCAAGAAGATGACCAAATAGCTGTTAGACTGCATTGAGTATAGAATCTCAAGATGTCTTTACTTCAATAAGAGCACAGACTCTCCACTGAAGTCTTCACATTCAAGTAGTTCTTTCCTTAGAGTATTCATCTTGGTAGTTGATGACTCCATGTAATTGTTTTAACACTAACACTACATACTCCTTAGTGTGAATACAGGCCATCGTTGTCACAGTTGTCCTCACTGTTAGCATCACTTGTTGTCAACAGGTCTTTGCCAGTTGTTGTCAGGGTTATTAAAAGATCTTCAACAGTTTTTTCAGCATTGCCAACAGGTTTTAGGTTGTGACTAAGTAGCTTAATATTGACACCTGTCATTTTAATTCACGACTTAATTTGAAATTTTTTATTGCAAAATAATCTTTATGACAACAAAATGTCACTTTTACCCTGCTAGACTATGTAAGCACCTGACTCTTGAAATTGCCACATCATCACATTCCTTACTGTTTTTTAGGCAATTTAGTTCTGTCTCTCCTCTTTATCACATCATTCTGCTTCAGTTCTTGCTTTCATCATTATTATGCGTTTTCCTGTTGCCTCAAACATCCTTCTCCGACATGTTTTTTCTCCAGTGTGTTTCCCCTTGGTGTGACAGGCCTTGCTACCAGTTTTAAGAAGTGTGGTAGACCGGGTTCTACTGCTTGCAATTGTCTTTGTCGTCCACAGCAAATTGCTCTTCAACTTTCTTTGTCATTGTCTCTCTCTATTGGTGGAGCCCCTACAAGTAATCTCACTCAAACCAGATGTTCTCCTCGTCTCCATGGTGATGGAAATTCTTCTGGCATTTATCGGAGCATCAATACTTCTGGCCAACATGTTGATGTTGACATGCAGCCTGATAAGGAAAATGTGGAAGAATTGCATTTGAAATCATCCTGTTTGGACTCACCAAGTCTCCTGAAAGAGAGGCAACCATCCCCACCCGAGCCTGAATCTAACTCACAGGTAGACAGCTAAATTGACCTCCCTGCTTGAGACTTGGCTGAAGGCAACTGTTATTCATATTGTTTCAACTCTGAATTGTCCATTTGTCCATTGACCATACTTATGTCTACCCTGCAAGTCAAGAAGCAAACAAAGGCTATTTCTGAGACAGTGTTTTCTCAACAAATCTCTCAGTCAATGATGAGATGTTGCATAATTTGAAGGGCAGGGATTTCACTCAACATAACAGAGATGTTGAGAGCAAAATTGTGGCTGCAGCAGGTCTCTAAACTATGGAGCATGAGAGATGCACCACAGAACAATATAATACCATCATGTTTGATTGTTATAGAGCAACTATGCATGCATTTCATTCTCGAGACTTCAATGCATCCGATATTGGATTGAAGAATATAATGATGGATCGCATCAAGCATGCTCAAGGATTGATGACTAGAGATAAGCTTTGGAACAAGTTCAACACAATTAGGAAAGACCTTCATATCATGCATATGAAAGTTAAAACATCTCCATGTGACATTCTCAGTGGCAAACAATTAAATGATGTTTACATAGAATGGACTGCTCTTAATATAAAAAGTGCGAGGTATGAAATGGTTTTAATTTTTTCATTATGTTTACTTTCTGTGTAATATTTTTATTTGCTTTTTTCATTTATATCACATAGAAGAACCCCACATATGATGACTTGTCACTAACAGACATTTTATATGATGTCCCTAAGGATTGGTGGTTAACAAGCAGAAGAACTGTGAACCTACTCTCATTCAAAGTTCACAGAGATGAAAAAGAGTTCACCAACATCTGCACTGGTCATGCACCTGAGATAACCAGAGTTGAACAGAGGGAAATGATGCAGAGGAGGACAGAGGAAGAGCATGTTCAAGAGCACAAAAGAAGTGCAGAAGTCATGGTAGCACCTCAGAGTTCAGACCCAAACTTTATTAGAAAACAGCAATTGGAACAGGAGGGTGTTGGGGAATCAATTGCCAGGACTGGTGTTAAGAATCTGGACAAATGCACTGCAACAAAAAATGAAGTTGGATATGTTACAAGGAAATAAAGACATAGTGATTGCACACTACAGAGAGGAGGAATACAACAGAAGCATCAATGATCTACTTGACAAGCTGATGGTAAAAGATGGTGTCGGTACTTCAAATGAATGTGCAGGCAATGTTGGCACTGATGATTAACCGGAAAACATTCAACTGAGATATCTTTCTTTGTCACATATTAAAATTAATGCTTGATTATCAGATATGTTTTGATTCTAATTATTTCCTTGTCTTCCACAGCCACATCTACAAAATTCTAGGTGTTCTGCAAGAATAGAACATCATGTATTCCCTTTTGCATCAATTTGTCAAAAACTTTTACTCATAGCAACTGAGCCCTGTTCTGCTTCCTCATTATCAGGTTGCCAAATATAGATAGCATCCCGATTAATAGGGCCACCACGTCCAACCCAAATTTGATTGTCCTGCATTTCTAAGTCATCTGCCATCATATTGTGCAGAACACAACAAATTAAAAAGACATCCTCAATGGTTTCAATATCATGATGTTGAATTCCGTATTCTAAAAAATGTCATTGCTTTAGAGTTTGAAAAGTGCAATCCACATATTTTCGAACACTTTCCAAGTTGATGGAGAATTAGCCATTCATTGTACCTACAGATACACCTGGAAAAGGACTTATCAACACAGGCCATTTCAAATAACCATCGTCACAGATTGAATAAACACCAGTTGATGACTCCTCTTCTCCTGGTAAATTGTAATGATACCACCTTACATTTTGATACCATTCATCACGAATCATAGAAACTGTGTGATCAAGTTGCACAATGTGCTTATCATTTTGTGCCCCAAACTGAATGGGTGAAACTCAAAGAATTTGATGTTTAGTATCAGTGATGTATTCAAAAGCAATTGTCGGTAACTTCTCCTAACTGCATGCCCAATTAACATTATAAGCAGGACAACAGGACCATTTTAAATGAACAACATCTATTGATCCACCATGACCCAGTAGAAAATTATCCTGGTAATCATTCATAACCAAAGAGAGTTCTCCTATTGACTTTGGGTAGGAGAGCCACTCATCCTTGCCGTTACTCAATTTGTTGATGAATATCTTGTCAAAGCATCAATGATCCTCAGGTGACAGCTCAGTCTTGATTTTCAACTGGTAGAAGTCCTCCTGCTCCCTAGGTGTTCAAGTGCACATGTGAAAAGTAGCTGGGTGCAATAAAAAGATGATCAGGAGAAGAGACTTGTTTTGTTGTTTTAGATTGTTCTCTCTCAATAAATATCATATTCAGTTCATCAATGCAATGAAAAGGCATTTGAAATGTACTCCTAAATATTGAGTCATTTTCCTTTGACTCAATGTATGTTCTCTCACATACCACTGGACAAGGAAACTACTATTAGTAATCGGAACTATGAATGTTCCCAACCTTATACCCAAAGTGGTTAGGATGACAGTACATCCGACTGACCTTCGACTGTGTGAGCCAC
This sequence comes from Cyclotella cf. meneghiniana, assembly GCA_036940065.1. NCBI lineage: Eukaryota > Bacillariophyta > Thalassiosirophyceae > Thalassiosirales > Thalassiosiraceae > Cyclotella > Cyclotella cf. meneghiniana. Next base: position 7,764 of record JALLPD010000991.1, read on the forward strand.
CATGCCAAGAATTTATGTTCTAGTCTCTCTGTCCACAACCATGTCACAAACTTGGGACATTCTGCTGCGGTTAACAGATTACACAAAGTTAAACTAATAACAGGTAGTTATCATTTCTGACAAGGTTGTCCACAGGTTTTCAGAAGCCACTATAAAAGTTTTCACTTGGTCTTAAGGTCAGGAGACAAAGAAGAATTTCTGAAAAGTTGTCGCTTGCTGTCATTCGTCATCAGTTCATCTCACCAAAACTCCCATGTGGTAAAAATTGTCTGTCTTGCAGGGGAAGGAGAATTACCTCCATGCAGGGCATCAGTGCCTGCCTGGTGCATGCCATCATATTGAGATATGTAAAAATGGCCAATACACTGGTGGACTTGGTATTTTGGAATTAAAATTAGACTAGAAACAAGTTTTGGAAACAAACAACCTGACTGATGTACTGACATTTCACCTAACTCAAATTTAAACAAAAATTACAGATTGACATAGGCCAAGTATGTACAACAAAGACTAGTATGCATTTTAAGTACTTCTATTTACTTAAAGATATCTATGGAAAACTTCCCTTTTATCACAAAGGAAAAGTCCATAAGAAATCTTTAAATAAGTTTTGTTTCTCAGAAAACATATCATACATCCAAAAAGATATTCTATTTCTCACAAATACATATCCAGGAATCCTTGGGCCGCACTTGTGTTCTGTTAACATGTGGCATCATTGAAGCCTTCTTCCCAGTTGACATGGGTATGCTCTGCTTGTCATAGGCCAAGGATTTAGAATTCCTTTACATACTTCCCCACTAGCAACTACTATACAGTAGTAGTCTAGAATAGCCATAAAGATACCCTTAATTTTTCAGGAGATGCAAGACATATCCCAATTAAGCAGAATAGCCACAATTAAAGATTCTGGACCAGCAAGAGATTCTAATATGGATCCAAATCCAAAACGAGATTCTAGACTCCTGCAGGATGTTTCATACCAATTTAGGTAGAAACCTACACAGCATCTCACTGTGTCAGAGGCATGAACATACCAAAACTGTGTAGAATTCTACACATTTCGTTTCTTCAGAATGAAGCATATCTGCTTCATCATGGTGTTGTAGTGCTTCACTTTTACAGATTAATTAACTCATAAAAACAAATCATCCAACTAAGTAACTCGTTCACCTAGCAACTTGTACTTAAGTATTTTTAACGACAAAATGGCTTAGGACAGTGTTAAAAAATAGAGCATGTTCTGGGTGACACATCCTCCTTGACAACAAGCAGATGCTTGTTTGAAGGCTGTAAGATCGTTGAGATGGTCTTGGGCTGTTGTGTTGGGACATGCAGATGCAACGATGTTCTTATGATGCAGGTTCTTGATGAGAGCACTGCACAAGGATCCTTCACCTAGATGTTTTTTTGTCTTGTCATGGTTGATGCCTTGAAGAGAGATTTTTATATGCGTAGGAATATGTAGAAGTGATATGAGGTGGTGGCCAACAGTTTGGCAAAGATAAAAATTATGAGCTGAAGTTAAAATATTTTTCTGAATGATTTTGACAGAAATGACATGGCTCTGCAACATGACCATTAAATCTATTGCCACATCTTGCGTTGAATTCTACACATGACTGTCAACAAGATTGATTGTGATATTCATTGATGAAAACTGATATTGAATGACTTACAGAGTTGTAAAAAACCGACTGACATCAGTTAATATGACTGAATTAATTCCTCCAGGAATTTAACCAACCTACTAGAACTCTGTTAGAATGATTACAACAATTTGACAATGCATGAAACAAAAGGGAAAGAGAGGAAAGGAAAGAGAATCAAAAAAGGAAAGTTGCACGAAAACTATGAAAGTCGATCATCAATTTCTGACAGTGGAGGTGGCAGTGTGATGATGATAGAAGTGTTGAACCAACTCACTTTTCTTATATATCTTTCAATTCATTGTCAACAACATGTTGGTGTGTTGACAGAGGTTATGGTTGCTGGGGGAAACGATAATTATGATGACAAAACAACACAATGAATAATTTCAATATACTTGCTTTCTAATATCATTTCTTTGATTTGGCAAGGTTTGGATGATTGTGGATGGTTCTTTGAAAGCAGAACTCTATGGCTCAGAATTTGTTCTGATAAAAGTATTGAATTCTTCTGTTAAATGAAAGCTCCAATTCTAGTTATGACACTGGCCAAGGATGTCCTACTTTTTGTACAAATACTGAAGATACATATCCCACTTGTCCAGGATTCCCAACTAAGAAAAAGTTAGGAACTTGTCAAAAGATCCAAAGATCCAAATCTTTATTTTGGATCTTGGTCAGAACTTCCAAAGATCTCCTGAGCAACCCAAAATATGCCAAAAGTGTGTAGAACCCAACATACCATCCCAGCAGAACTTTACAGAGCTCTGTAGGAGCCCCATAGAAACTAGAAGACATACCAAAAGGAATTAATCATCGTGCATTTTGCATGCTGATCTAATAATAATTGCATCAAATCAATCATCATTGTGGAGTAGTTATTCACTCTCATAATTTTTACTTTTGATCAACATCACACACAGCTTGAAAGTACTTAACCCTTTTCTGTATTATTTGGCTTAGGTCACTATTGCATGATAGCAAACCCTGAAACTTTTTTCTCAGCTTGGCGTACAGCTTCCCACATCTTTGGTCTTCTTAACAAGTGTCACCAAGCTGTACCATCAGTACCACAAGGCATGTGTCAGTACCTCTGAGGTTCTCTCAAAATGCTTATTTTTGATCTTTTTCCTGCAAAGAGTCCTTACAAGGCATTAGTTAAAGGGACTCAGCTGGGCAAGACTTTCAACTAGATGTCAGGTGCAAACTCCATGTCTAAAGGGCCTCAGTACATCAAGTGCAAAATGCGGCATCAGAGGCAAGAATTCCTCAGTCTGGTATATTGGTGAGCAGGATCCAATTCAGGACATGCTCAAAACCAGACCAAGACCAAGACCAAAAAATTTCAGTTGATGCTCCCCCAAAAAAGACAGTGAGCAACAAGTGGCCATCTGGGCATCTGGTACACCTGAGTACTTTCTAATTCACATGTGAAGGGCTGTGCATGTCATCAAGCAGGCAGACCTGTCGACGAAGCTCTGAAACTAGACTTGGAGATTGCAAAGGATGCACATTACAAAAGCAAAAAGGAGAGCAAGGCCAACAAGGATGATGGCAGCAGCCTTGATGTTGTAGCTGCCAAGGTGATGCTTGATGAAACCTTAAAGGTTTGGCACAAGGTGGAGACAATGGCTGAAGTGAGCCTAGATCTTCTAAATCTCTACCAATATCCTATCCAATGAGTTTCACCAACCTTGGGACAAGATCATCAAGGCACAAACAGAAACTGTTTTCTGGACAGTCCTCAAGGGTGAGATCACACAGACCAGGGACAGAAGAGGTGGAAGTCATTTCTCAGTTGTGTCACCTTCCATCTGATGAAGGCATTCAGGCAAAAACCAGGGAAGATGTGAAGTACTACATCACCAACATCCTCAAGAAGCCCAATCCAGTGCTAAGAGATTAGTTTCTCAAGCACATGGAGCAGCTCAACAGCTACCTTGATATCCTACAGTGCCTGTACTACAACCCAGATGCCAATAGTGCATCAAAGCCAGTTGAGGCCCTAGATGACTCCAATCTTGAAACACACATGTGACAAATGTGTCCCATCAAGGGACAAAAGCAGGATGATATTAATTATCATTCTACACTCAGCACCAGGGCACTTATGTTTGTTCTTGAGAACATTGAGACAAATATGAAGATTGATGAGAAGACATTCTAGCAATAACAAGGGAAATGGGGCTGAATCACACAGGATGATGATGTTGGTTGACTCTCATATTCTGAAGAAGGCCTGTAAGGGCCTGGTCGATTGGACCAAGAAGTACTGTCACACACCATGCACAACACACATGGCGCATTCAGTACAACCCTGATCAGACACAAAAGAAGTTTGGTGGGTTTGCTAGCCACATCTGAAAGACCATGACCCACAGAGTGCAAACTTTGTGCTGATTGTTGATATGCAGTGAAAGAAAGCTTTCTGCACTGCCTTCAAAATGACTGCATAAGGTATAAAATGTTATGATTGTCACAACAAAAGTGAAATGATACCAACTCTGGTTTCTTATGTGTTGGATCAGATTTTACAGGGGAATGAAGCATTTGTAAGAAATTAAAAAATATGCCCAGATTACATAACACTGACCCTTATCCAAATTAAGCTGTCAATACCACAAATTTGAGCGTGAACCAAATATCAAATAGCTCAAATACAATTATTACTAGACAAGAACATTTTCAAACATGAAACTTATCATAGTGACGTCACCAGTTATGAGGATGATGTCACCACACTGATGATGATGTCACAGCCACCAACAGTGATGTCAGTGACAAATCCACCCCAAACAGAATCAGATGCAAAATTCCAGACCCCAAACAGGCTTTGGGAATGAAAACCATAGTGGCTATGATGGAGCCAGTGGCTGAACATTTTTCTTCAAGGGGTCCCAAACTCCCCTTGCAGAATTGTTCTGGAAACAAATTCAGGGTACTCCTGAACAATGGTTCCAATGGAAACCTTTACTTCCATGATAAAGGAATTCCCAAAATTTTTCCCTCCTTGACTTGGCTGGTGCCAAAGTCTTGGCATACATCAAATGGGACCTTTAAAACACTTTGGCAGCCCCCATATCAAGTTGCTTGATTATGCTGCAAGTAGGGAGTAAAAGGTACAACTGGACATTGTGGACTACGATGGACATTCAATGAGTCAGCCAGGTTTTGACCTCATTCTTGGTACAAATAGCTTGAAAGAATTAGGAATCATCCTAATTTTTGAACAAATGACACTTTAATCAATAATATCATCTTGCCTATGCGAGACATCGCTGAACTTTCAACTAGAACCAAGATTGAATGGGTACGGATAGCAAACAGCAGCATCATGATGCATGAGCATAATAGTACTCATGAACTTACACAGCAGGTTGTCAATGTCATGGATGCTAAGTGTGGAAAAGCAGATCTCAATGAAAAAATGACCATCTGAGTGCTTCTGATCAAGAGAAGTTGCTGAAGATCCTCACTAAGTTTGAGAACCTTTTTGATGGAATGCTAGGTGATTGGAAAACAGAGCCTGTTTCTCTTAAGCTAAGTGAAGATGCTAAGCCTCATCATGGCAGGCCTTTCCAACTCAAAGAGTCCATGGAGAAAGATTAAAAATGTTGAGTGACTCTGTGAGCTAGGGGTGCTGAAGTGGCGGTCAGATTCAGAATGGGCTTCCATTTTGTTTTTTCTGACAAAGCAGAAACAAACCATTTGTCAGTGATTTTAGGGAAGTAAACAAACTGAAAGCAAGAAATTTGTTTCCAATACCCAAAATCAGGACAGTTTTGCTAACACTATAGCTCTAGACATAAACATGGGTTATCACACCATCAGATTGGATCCTGATTCATCCAAAATATGCACCATTATTTTTCTGTGGGTAAGTACTCCTACCTGTTTCTCCCAATGGGCATTGTAAGTTCTCTAGACATCTTCCAAGCAAAGATGGCTTTGCTGATGGCAGCCCTTGAGTTCACTTGAGCTTCATTGATGATTTTTTGTACATAACAAAGGACAGCCTGGGTGATCACCACATGAAAGTGAGGCAGGTACTCATCAGTCTTCAATCAGCAGGGCTGAAGACAAATGCAAAGAAATGCTCCTTCTGTGTTACAGAAATGGAATGGCTATGTATTGACCAAAGAAGGGCATGAAGGCCTTCCTTGCTGTCACACTGCCACAGCATGTAAAACAACTTGCTTGATTCCTGTGCATGGTCCAGTACTACAGAGGTTTCATGGAAAGACATTGTGAAATGCTGTCCCCACTCAACAACTTGGTTCGAAAGTGTGAGAACGCCAAGACTACTAAGGCTAACAACATCAAACAGAAGCCATGGCATCAAAACAGTGTGTATCAGATCTCATTCAACAATATTAAGATAGCAATCACCAAAGATAATTTCCTGATGGAGGCCAAGGATACAATGGGCCAAAGACAGGCAATCAGGGCAAGAGAATCGAACCCTGGACCTACAAAAAGATCATGCTGTAAGGGCAGGGATTTGAACCCTGGACCCACAAAAAAGATTGTGTGCAAGGCCAGGGGTTCAAACCCTGGACCGACTAAAAAGATCGTTCGTACGATCGTGCACGCGATCGCGAAAT
>JALLPD010000992.1:0-13406 GCA_036940065.1 Cyclotella cf. meneghiniana
TTTTCAGGGTGTATTTTTGAAATACACACCCATAATACACTACAAAAATACAGCACGATTATGATGATTAACTGGGCCTCATCAGATTGAGTGCATGTCAAGCATAGCAGGCATCTCAAAAGCCTACAAAATGAGGCAAAGACATAAGATCAACAGGTAAGATATCTCTCATAAAACTGTTGATGTGCTATATGTTGTTGTTCAATAAATGAGCGGCAGCTATGTTTACTGGCTGTTCATTAGCAAGCAAGACTGATTACAAGACTTCTCACCATCCCCAGCTCCTGATCGGCCTCCGAATAGAAAAAATAAATACCTGGATTCAGAGTAGAAATCAAGGTATTTTTATCAATCTATCAGGTCAGAGTAGGCCAATTTTTCAGAAAACAATGGACAGACCTGATAGATCAGTTACAAATAGATCCAAAAACTGCTTGTCAGAACAGGCCTAAGTTGTTTGCGTATTCCTTGGTGTCATCATTGCTCTCTTGTTATGAGATGTGCAGTAGATAACATCACTCTCCCACTTGACTTGTCACCACCATGTTGATTGTTGATACCATTGCATTGCCGCTGCGTCTAAGAGATGGTTCACATTCTAGGACCAATTGTTGATGGAGGTGTTCATCGTGTCTGAGAGCCGGTCTAATGTAAACCCCAGAGAAGATTCCTCATGAGAAGGGTACAATGCTGCAAATGTCTGTCCATTGCCTCAACTTGGCTCATCTGGAATTGACATAAAGAAAAACTTGCCGCAATTAGAACGTTGCACAAGCATTGCATTCTTGTGCAAGCCAGTATTGATCCACCCTTGCATCATCCCTCCCAGAAATCCATTATTTGCTGCAATTTACAGCTCCCCAAATATCACTGTAGCACTGTATCTCCCCATCTTCCTCCACAATGCCCTCCACTATTGTCAAAAGTGAAGCATTTTCTGCCAGCAATGCTGGTGTTTCATCTGCACCTCCTGACATTCAAGATCACATTGCCAACCATGCAGCCAAATTCACAGACGGTATTCAAGACTCTGACGCCAGTAATGTGGTCTAATCAACAGAACATGTCTCTAGCAACAACCTCAAGCAGACACGCCCTCAGAGAATCCAGTTGAGAAGTACGGGTGGCCATGGAGTGTCACTGAGGGATATGATGTGCTTCATGAATATGATCCAGCAGAACTTACAGCCGATTGAATGTATGGTATGCCTCAAGTCTTCCCAATTGTTTTGCATTGTATGGGCTAATGCATTCCTGGATTCTTCATCAACTTAAGTGAGGATGGCATTATTAGCAAAACATTGAAGAAAGGCCAAGGGCTTCTCTTTAAACCCTCACAGCTTATTCCCACAAAAACAACTACAGGAAAGAAATATTTGCAGAAGGAACTGGTTCGTCGTTTCCTGCAAGCCAATATGGATGGTTTTGATATTGCCAAGATCTCAAAGTGGAAACACAACAGCATAAGCCATATCATTGATTTGCTCACAGCCTCGCCCCGACCAAGTGTGAACACCCCATTATCCTTCAGATGTTGGAGGAATTGAAAGAAGAGGTAGAATCTCACTACAGTGGCCATTCCGGTACAAGATAAGCTGCTTTGAATCATCACATGTGGTTCCCCGAAGTTATCATGCATCCGGATCTTGCCAGGGATTGGAAGGAGTGCAACATGAACAAGAGCAGACAAGTTCTTTATGCAGTGTGTTGTCATTCAGAGCAGTGTCAGACCAATGATCCCTTGATATCAGTGTGGACTAAGGCAACCAAGATGTACAATGATCCCACCTGAACTCTCAGTAGTCAAGTATTTGCCAATTGGGGCCCTCCATTTGATGAAGTTGTTACTCTACACCCCATTGGTGTGGAGCATCACATGCTACCTGAGTCTTTCCAAAATAAGTATACTGATAGCTGTGGAGAGATGGACAAGATTAGAGGAAATCTCCATGCAAGTTGTGAGGGGCTTGGATCTTATTCCATTGGCAGGGTTAAGACTTACGTCAAATCTGGCAATGACTTCTACACATACATGGTGCTCCAAGACAGCAAAATGAATGATGATTATTGCCAATTGCTTGACAATAATCAATCTGCATCTATGAAACATATCCCAGAGACATCAAAGAACAGCCATCCAGTACAAAGAAGCCTAGAACTTCATCACCTCATCCAGAAGGACTTAAAGAAATCCACCATCTCACTTCCACCATTGAGAACTTTGGAGACTTGCCCTCAGAATGCCTTTGTGATGTAAGGGAGCTTCTACTATTGGATGAGACTTATCTTCTCCAACACCAAAGTAAGCTTGGTGAGTTTGGCAAAAAGTATGCTCCTTATTATAAGATGTTTGCAGCCAAGGAGATTGGTAACGACCACTTCCTCTACAAATTGCGCAAGACAAGCTACAAAGATTGTGAGAGCAGAATCCAAACCATCAAGCTTTGTATAGCACAGACAAAAAATGAAATTAGGGATTTGCAGCAATCGATCAAGGATTTGTACAAGACACCACAAAAGAAAGCTTCATCTCCTGCCTCGGTCCAAAGCACTGCTGGTGTCTGAACTTGCTGATGAGCCAGTCGACCACTTTGCAGATAATGATGAGGTAATTGTTCATGATGGAGTTAATGTTAGCCAGCCTTTGGCATATGAAGAACTAGTTAATGCTGAAGTGTTTAATTAAATTAATACATGATTATATTGCAATGTAACTAGAGCTATGTTTTACCAGCATGGCGGAAAAATAAGCATCTCAACTTCTCTCTCTTTTCCCCGCATACTTGTTTACCTGTGGTCTATGCAGACCCTTCAATGCCTCCTGCCTCCTCATCTCCTCCATTGGCATGATATCCTCTGCCACAAGAAACTGCAGATCCTATCAACTCTAGTGGAATGCCTCTGCTGTCCAAATAAACATCTGTGGCCGGTTGGGTTCTTGCTCTCCTTGTTGCCCTTGTGTTACCGCAAGTAGCTGTCATTCATCTTATTATATGCTCATCAAGGTGTAGCATGGACGGGGTAGCGGTGCATTTGCTGTTGATACAAAAATTGTGCAATCTCATTAAAGCCATCACAAATGGCAAAACTTTGAGCATTGACATTGACAAAGGCCTCCTCAAAATGCCCCTTCTATGCATGAAGATACCAAATGTATGCTCATTGTAATCCAGACTTGAGAGTGGTAGAAGTTATATGCATCATCATTGACTGTGATACAATGTCCAGGAATGGGTGCAGCCATCCATGGTCTTGGAATTCATGTATTGTCACCAATAATTGTGTAGTCCTTCTTCACAATGTTGTTGTTTGGTTGCTCTAGCTTAGTACTACTAGCTTCAGGCCCAGTGGAGATGTTGCAACTGCCAAGTATTCTGATGCCTTTGCTGGATGTTTTACATCTGCCCAATGAAATCTAAATAAATGATCACAACATGCCATCAAGTTTAGGCTGTACCATCCAAACCAGCATGCCATCAACTGCTAAAATGATTTGGTCAAAGTGTGTAGTACTCATTGCTTTAAATCCTTGTGCAATAACATCTTGCTCATCATAACTGGTAAATTTTGCTCCATTGGCATTGAAGTCCAAAGTTTTGGTTTTGTTCACAGCATCTGTTGTCCCCCAAAGAAAATCATACACTGACTTATGAGACATGCCGTGTGTTAGCATAATGTCTAGCGGACTGCTGTCGGCGGCAAATCTCAAAGCAGCAGATAGTTGGAGCTTTGTACTAATCAATCCATTTGTTGTTTTACCTTGCAAGTGCTTAGTTGGGAACTGCTCCTCAAGCTGTGGCAGTAGTTCTTCATGACGGCTGTGAAATTCATCAGTATCCATGCGGTATGCTCTCTGCTGATAACACCCCAACTGATCCCATATAGAAGTCACCTCTTTTCTTGTTCATACATTGATCTTAGCTCCAAAGAATCTTCCATGCAAACAATGTTGTTCAAGAACAGTGAGGAGGGAAAGAAGACATCCCACAAGGATAAGCAGCTGTCGATGTCTCTTTTGATGATGTTCACACAATCGTTTGTAATTCTGGGGCAGAACATGATAGGTGGCGAGTTGAGGCACTGCAAATATGAGATGGAGACTGAATGTGTGTGTGTGTGTGTATAAATGCCAGTGTAAGCAGGTGGTGATGATGAATGATGAGGGAGCCACCGGCTTGTTGGGATAGCAATGAAAATTTGATGAAGATAGTGTGTGGGCAGGCTTTAGCAGGAGATATCATTCTTTTGCAGTAGCTATTGCTTGGCGGAGCGTACCATGCAGAGCGGGAATGCGGACTTCGATTCACTGGAAATCTACATATGATTTCTGATGAGTAGGGTGCAATGTGAGCCCTTGCATTGTACCCGCTTCTCATCAGGAATCTGCTCCCAGGTTTACATTAGATCGGCTCTGTTGGCAATCAAGAGGGGTGAAACAGGAGGGAAGCAAGACGATGGGTGGAAGGCTCGGTGACCTGTCAAGATCATTATGGCTATATTATATAGATGTCGTTGGCAGGGTGTGACTGATTCAAATGACCTACCTTTAATATGCAGAATATAAGTTAAAAAGCCAAAAGAGAATTAATTGTCTAAAAGAAAACCAATCCTCAAAATAATATCTAATGCTTTGATGTAATGATAATTTCTACTTGAATATCTCTGACTAGCTTTTAATAAAACCTTTAAAACTCTAAACCATTTCAGAAAAGCCAAAATAAAACTGATTCCCCAAATAATAACCATCCCCAAATGAATAACTAACACCTCAAGGTATTGCCATTTACTAAAGCCCGTAAGGACATGTTGGTCATTTTTGGCGAAGATATTTGTCTACTTTCTATTTCATTATCTAAAATAGAAAGATTAGTCAAACTATATAGAGCAAGTAATCTTCAATTTTAGCATAGTAACAGAGATCTGAAAAATACTTTTGAATTGAATGAGCAGCTTTCTAAACTAAAACCTTGGATCTAATTTAGCTTTTGTCTCCACATTGATTTGATAAGTTAGATTGAGTATGATAAAATAGTTATAAGCATTTTGCTCACCAATTTTGAATCAGACTATTTTCACATTCTATTTACTATTATAATACTATGATGTGTTATAGGTAAAACAGAAATAATAATACTATATACTACTATACCATGGAGAGCGTGTAGCACAATAGTAGGTAGGTAGGTATGGTATGGTATGGTACACATCTGGTAAAATGATACATAATAGTATTTACAGTTTATTAGTTATCCTGTAGTTGATAATCAGCTTTCCCTGTGTTCCTTTAACCCCCTATCTGTTCAAATAACCCAATAACCAAATATTTGGTTCTTCCAAGTAGCTGCCAAATCGCTTCGAAAAATTCAAATGTGTGATTTTTTCTTCCAACAGAAAAATTTGGAAAAACCTTGCCATGTTTGGACAGGCTGTTTTTTGTCCACATTACTTTTCTACTCCTTCCGCTTCCAATTAACCAAATATCCAAATATATTGCATGCATTTATGCACTAGATAACCAGCATTCAAGATCCATTTGACAACATCATATTATTTTCCTGGAGTGGATGGAGTGTCAGAAGTGAAATGTCTAATTGCGCCATATTTTTTGGAGTGTCAGTTGTGAAATGAATAATTGCACCATTTTTTGGCAATACTTTGCCAAAATAACCATTTATTTGCTGGAAAAGGCAGTTTGGAAGAATTTAGAAGAGAAACAATTATGGCATGAAATTAAGAGAGGCTCTTCCAAATGGCCGTCAAATTCATTCTGAAAACATTGGAATTGGATATTTGGTTATTTGAACAGATAGACAAATTACGGCAGGCACCCATTGCAATTATCTGTGTCTCTGCCATTATTTGATTTTTCATCCAAACGTCCAAATTACCAAATATTTGGAAGCACCAAATTGCTTCCAAATCTGTTCCAAATGTTAGAGTCAGTGATTATTTTCTTCCAAACTAGGAAAAGTTTGGAAAAAAGTCGACCTGTCCCGACAGGCTGTTATTTTTGCAAATTTGCTTCAACTCCAATTTTGTTCCAAATATCCAAATATCCATTCATTTTTGATTGGGGTTATGGATAGACAAGAAGGAGGATTGAATCCATGATTGTGCCATATTTTTAGAAACTTGATTCGCCAAAAGTGATAACAGAACTTGCTAATAAGGCTGTTTGGAACAATTTAGAGTGAGCATAATGTACAAGATAGAATTAGGAAGGATCTTCCAAATTGCTTCCAAAATGGTTCTAAATTAACAATTTTGAACTCAATATTACAACATTTAGAAGAAAAAATCAATCTCGACAGGCACCCACTGATATATGTCATAATCTACAATGTCTCTGCACTTTTTGGGGCATTAGTGGTTGTACTAATTCCTACATAAGTCTAATTTTTGGTTTAGCTTATATTTGTGCATGTAGAAATCTGGTACGAAGAGAAAGTTCTCAGTATCTATAAAGCTTGGTGTATAAGAACACCCTTTGTCATAGACACACTTCACTGAAGACAGTCTATTTCAGCAACATTTTTATTTTTAACTTTCAAATCCATTTTTTTCAAAGTTCAATGGCATTAGACTCTCCATTTCAAGACCAATCTGCCCATATGCTGGGATCTCCAAAATTCCTCTTTGTTCCTGAGACATGGCATTTCCCCACAAAACTCACCAATGCAACTTTGGCTGTGTTATTTTGATTGATACTATGTGTTTACCAACCAAAGAGTGCTGCTGCATTATGCTCTTTGTTTACCAATCAAAGATGAAAGGGGTGGGAGAGTAACTCCTTGTCCAGGTCAACAAAAACCAAGACTGTTTTCCACTGCATCATATTCTATGCACCTAATACATTTTGAGGTTAGCTTTTCTTGTGTTGATTGTTCAGTAGCCATGATATCGGTAGGTGACAAGGTTGACTGAATGAAGTCTTTTTGATTGAATTCAGTGTCATCTTGCACGCTTGATATAATCGTGTATAGTAAGACGTAAGCCAAGCCCAGTACCTGACTGGATAGCCTCTGGTGCAAAGATAAGTTTCATTGGAAAACAAAGATTGTCAGCAGGTTACAATTCTGTCATCTTTCTTGTGTTGCACCAGATGGGTTTGTTGGTAGGTGTATCTTGTATAAACTTCCATCTTGCCAAATCTTATACTATTTCTACAGGCAAATTTATTAATTCCTTCAATCAAAAAACACATCACCCATGCAACGGAAGAAGAAGACCATGATGCTCGGTGCAGGAGCTTGATGCTGGGTGCTCCTAGACTACCTCCATCCATCAAAGGAGGTTGACAAAGCATTTCCGAACAAGGTGCCCAAGCAGCGGCTAGATGATCTCATCGTGGTTTGCAAAGGAATGCACACACAACAATTTAAGCCCTATCCTGCTGTGTGGTTCTCATCTGAGATGCTTCCTGGAGTTGAGCTCCTTGCTGCCCTACAATTTGTCCACATTGTTGCTGAGGGTCCTCGTGACCAGTTCTTTGACACTGGTATGCCTATAGTGTCCCCTCAAGCAGGCAATCCTATAGTGAACGAACCAGCAGGCCACGAGATTCTTGGCAAAGAAATCAATGAGCGCATTGTTCATCGCTCTGGTGATGTTTGCAAAGACATTACAGCAATCCTCGCAAAGGAATGACTGTTGATGATGACAACAAGCCAGCTCGCAAGAATATCCCACCTCCCAATATCCGCAACAAAATTGATGAGAGTACTGGCCTTTTTGGTGGCCAACAATGGAAGTGGAATGGCATTTGCCAGTGCAAGGCCATCATGCAGAAGAAGGAGGCAGCATCCTTCCACAACTAGACCCCTTGTAACAAGAGCCTCCTTGATGTGTTCCTTCACTGGATGCCAACTCTTTGGCTTGAAATGATGGTCCTTGAGGCAACTAATGAGTCCCTCAATGCGAAGGAACCTGAGACAACAATGCCAGAGTTATATGTCTTCTTTGGACTCTGGCTTCTGATGGCAACTGTGGTTGGGTTCACTTGTCAAGACTTCTTCAGTTCACACAATTATGACAAGGAAGGCTTCCCCTGCCCATACCGCCTTGCCGCGTACATGAGTGGATGTCGCTCAAGACCATGGGATGTACCCATTAAGCACACCATTGTTATCACATTGTACATCTGCTGCACATCTTTCATAGAAAGCTATGAAAACAGCTCTTTCCATTTTGATGTCGACTCTTTTGATCCACTGTGGAGCTTCAAGATGTTGTCTTAAACAAGTAAAAGTAGAGATATCACTACTGCAGCCAGCTCTGTATCAGAGTTGGCCCTCCAGAAGGCAGCAATCCCAGGAGACTTCTTTGTCTGACTGTCACTTAGCGTAGAGTTCATCTCACCTGAAGCAGATATGATTGTTGGCAAGAATTTGTTTTATGCATGGCTTCTGCTTTTATGGTTTCCCAACATACATACACTGCAGTGTTGGCCCATCACCATCCTGCTTCTCATTTTTAATCCAGCTTATGATGAATCATGTCAAAAAAGATACCGAAGAACACAGAATATACTTATTCCTCTTATACATGCTTACTTATGCATTTTTGAAAAAATGAATGCATGAAACAGCTGATTTCTGGGCTTCCTTGTGCAAATATTTTCTGTGTAAAGTTCCATGGTTAAAAAATCTCAATTCACCAAGTCAATAATTGTGTCATGAGTAAAAAAATTTATGTACAAAAACTAGTAATGCTGTTCCAATTGCATTTGCTATTTGGCTATTGGATCTTGCCAAAGTGCAAAAGGCAAAAGACAAACAGCATTTTTTTCTATCATCTAGTGTCCTATTGGTACATGCATCATGAATAGCAGCCAAGAACACTGGAACGTAATTTTTAGCAATAAGAAATTTATTCACTAATCACCATTTGGTGAACTAAATCACAGCCTAGGCAAAAATATGCAAAGAAACGGTCAATAAATCTCTGTGATTCATGATGAGGTGCACTCAGTTAACATTTGTGCACATACCATGCACATTTTCACAAGCAAATTTTCCACTTGCGCACTTTTTTGTGGATAATATTTTCTAGGTATATAACATAATTCTAATTTAATTGTAATGAACAAAGCTAGCACATTTTTACTATATTACAAAAATTTTTTAACTTTGTGAACAAATAAGTGCATGGGAGTTGATTAGGTTTTTCATGCCTACAATATTTTTTAATGCCTTCACAGAAAATGCAAAGACAGACATAATGTTATTATTTGCATGGTATGGATCCTTATGGAGGACACAGTGTCCTCCATATAGATCAGTACAATGAGATGAAAGCATTGGGTCAATAATTTTACCACCATGACACTTTTTATTTTTATTATTTACAACCACACATGGCAAAGCTTATTTCCCACAATCTTTCAACCAATGCAAATGTTGCCACCATCAGTGTGAGAGATTCTTTGATTCCTTTGAACAGGCTTTTCACAAGGATGATTTTGATGTGCTTTGCAGCAATTCTTGCAATCAGACTGCTACTGCCAAAGCAGAGTATTACAGGGGATGCATTGCAAACTTGTAAGGTGAGTGCATTGATGTTTCTTACACTGGGGGCTGTCTGAAATTGGTACTGCTGCTGCAGCAGCCTCCCTTGATAGTGCCATGGTCAGGGCAGCTCATCATGGTGCTTCAAACTTGGGAGGTTATTATCACCCCAGTGCCAGCAGCACTGGGGGGCTGTCTGACATTGTCCTGCAGTTGTGACAACCTTCTGTGATGGTGAGCAGAGTACTGCTAGATCTGAATATGATGACAACAACATTGCCAACTTGGGAGGTGAGTGCACCCCCAGTGCTACTGGCACTGTGAGGCTATCTGATGTTGTTACTGTGGATGTTGTGGCCTCGTGTGATAGTATACTGCAGTTGTGGTGCCTTCCTGTGACAGTGCTATGGCTGTGGCAGCCTCCCGTGATAGTGCTGTGGTTGCAACAGCCTACCCTGATAGTACTTTGGTTGCAGCAGTTGTACCAGTGCCCCTGCAACAAGCACACCTGCTGATAGACTGCAGCAATCATCAATTGCTGGATGAATGTCACTGGATGATGAAATATTAGAAAAGTTTTTAATTTATTTTTGTTGACATTAAATTCACTGAACATTAACATATTGTTACTCTTTCTCTCCAGAGGATGCACCACATGGGGAGAACGTTGGAAGATAATGCAAAATGTCATATCTCCCAAAAGTGCCACCTTCTATGCCACTCAAAATGTCACCTGATGAATTTGGTTGAAACAACAGCAAAACAAGAAGGCATTTGCATGGGGTCAAATCATTATATGTCTAATAATCAAGTTTGTAATAATTTGTCTGATTCTGTCTAGAGGTAATTTTTTTATCCAATAACAAAAAATGATCATGTGAGGAGGTTTGATCAGCTATCTTGGTAGACTAATATCAATATGTTTAGGGATCATGGTGGGTTTTTGCTTGTGACAAAGAGGGGCAAGGGCATGCTAACTGCCATAAGGACTGTGGGTGAGACCAGACACTAAAATGGTGGTTGGAAGAGAGGTTGCAGCTAACACCTGTAAAGAGATAAATGTAAAAACACCTGTAGTAACTCACTCTCTATGTCTAACAAACCTACCATAAAACTCAGTGTGATAGACACACAAAACATCCTCTGTTGATGGACAGTGTGTCCATGACACCAAGTTTATGGGTGAAATAAACAATGTAACTCAGAGAAACATAAAAAATAAAATCATAGATACTGTTGTACATCTAATTTTTTTATGCCTTTCATCATTTCTGCCAAATTGTCTTTTTGTCACTGTCTTTCTGATTACAGGTCCCATCTCTCCTCACCAAAACACATCTTTCATTTCTACTCTCAGCAAGCAAAAGAACATTCCCTTGTCATCTCTCTGCATATTAACTGCATATTAATTGTCACTGTTACTTGAAAACCATGTATGAGAGACAAAGACAAAGCATATCTTTCTTATTCTTCTGTGACAGACCATGTTTGGTTGCAAAGATCTCAGACGCACCAAAAAGCAATAAAGATTGTGCATTGTTATAACCACTGCTAACATTTTATTCATAAGAATGTTCATAACAATGCTACTATAAATATTCTTATAAACATTACCTCTAACTGTCAAAAGTATTTTGTTTGTAAGAAGCTTCATATAAATTTCTTATGAACAAAATTCTTCTGACTCTTAAATTGAGATTTTATGAACACTCTTATGAACATTCTTCTTCAATTTAACAATCAAGAAAGGCTGGGAATATATGAAAAAGTTATTTGTCATAAAAAAATTTGAAGTCATCTCATATTTGTCGTGGAAATTTTTAATTGGTGTCTGATCTGGCCATGTGGCAGGAAGGCTTGCTGTCACCACTCTTCCAAGATAAAAAATCCCAAGTCTCTGCCATGTTCACTGAGGCCAAGACCATTCAGTGGCCACAACTGTGGTGACTGCTGCAATGGTGACAATTGCTGCAACAGGACCAAGCACTCCCCTTCTTCTAAACTCGTGCTTTTTTCATTTGTTCTTCCTTGCAATCTTTCCTTTATTGGTATCAACTACTTGACAAGGCAAAGACAACCATTGCTGTGACCATGTCAATGGCTGTGATGGGATCAAGTACCCCCCTCCCTTCTACACTTCTGTGCTTTTTCAGTCCTCCTTGCATTATTTTCATAATTGGTAACAAATACCAGACATGACGATGGCGGCATTGACAGTAATGGCAGCAACAACTGCAATTGCAGCAACAACTGTAATGGCAGCAGTCACTGCAAGGCAGCAACAACTGTGATGGCAGCAATGACTGCAATGGCAGCAATGACTTCAACAAATGCAATGGCGGCAACAACTGAAACGGTGGCAACAAATGCTAGGGCGGCAAAGTGCAAGTACTCCCTCCCTTCTTTGCTCCTGCTTTTTTGAATCCTCTTTTCTTGCATTATTTTCTGCATTGGAATGTTTCTTAGGAGTTTGTTGTCCACT
Source organism: Cyclotella cf. meneghiniana (assembly GCA_036940065.1). Classification (NCBI taxonomy): domain Eukaryota; phylum Bacillariophyta; class Thalassiosirophyceae; order Thalassiosirales; family Thalassiosiraceae; genus Cyclotella; species Cyclotella cf. meneghiniana. The sequence goes on from JALLPD010000992.1 coordinate 11,989, forward strand.
GATTCATTATTTCCTCATGCACTCATTTTATTTATCACCCCTCATGCTTATATGAATTGCAACTAATAGGGAAAGATGTTACAAGAAACTTCAGTTTCACATGCTGAACTGGCAAAGCTGAAGGCATGGAATAAGAATAAGAAATATGCAATACAGTATCTCTCATGCAAATGTAATGCTTTCAATTCAATGGCAAGTTTGCAATGTTTTGGCTTTCATCAAGTTGGTGATGATATTACCAAAGTCTCCCATCATGACTGCCCATATAAAAGGGATTCCAATTGTCAAAAGAATGAATACTTTTGTTTATCTTGTGGAAAGATTTCTGTTCACTCAAAGAATAGATTATTATTGACAAGTTGCACATGTCAAAAAAGACAGGATGAGGCTGTCAAAAACAAAAGTAGAAAACCATCCACAATGAATGCAGGTGAAATCAGCAGCAATGATCTAGAGGACAGCAGGTTTGATGAATCTGACAATCAACAAATTGATGAACGATCATTTCGTCTAAAGCAAGCATCTGATAATGAATGCACTGTGGAATTTAATGGCCGATCTGTCAACAGTGAGGTAGTTGAAAAATCTGATCAAAATGAAGATTCATCTGACAATCAGCAAATCAATCAACAATCTTCCTTTCTTAATCAAGCAACTGATGATGTAGGCAGCATGGAATTTGATGGCCAATCTGTCAACAGTGAGGTGGTTGAAAAATCTGATCAGAATGAGGATTCATGTAATCTTATAAAGGCATGGAACGAACTAGAAGAGCCTGAGGAGGCAACTGTCACCCATCCAGTTTCCATGAGTGAATGCCCTTCTTCTAAAAGTATCTTCAATGTTTCTAATGAGTGGCCAAGTCAGAGTGCCAAATTTTTTGTCCATGAAAATGAACAAAAAGGCAATGGTTTAAGAGGTGTTGTTTATAATGCTCTTATTGATTCAAAGAGATCATGTGTTCATAATCTTCCAATAGAAGAGATGTTCTTCCATCTCCATATTGCAACCCTCCACAACAACATCTCAAAGAAAAACTCTCAAATGTGAATAAAGTTATCAGTTACATGGTCAAACAACATCAGGAAGATATCAAAGAGGAGAGAGACGTATTTTCAAGTCTTTTAAAACAGAGTCATCAATAATTTATACAAAGCACTTTAATCTTGCACATGCAAGACACGATGAAAGAACCCATAAACCATTTTTCTCACTGTCTGGACAACCAGAAATCAACTTACCAGTGACAGACAACCAGATAAGATCATGTTATACACAAGGACCATTTTCAATTGCCAAGAATCTACCATACCCTTCAGTATAAATTGCCCACAATGCTGCCTACATATCGGCCAAACAAATCATCAATCATTTTCTTGCATCTGGATTGTCAACTAAATACTATAGGGTTGGATATG
>JALLPD010000993.1:0-11958 GCA_036940065.1 Cyclotella cf. meneghiniana
TCTTTCGATGAGGATGTCTCCATCCTCCACCTCTGCCCCTACTACAACAGGGACTAAATCGAATTCTTCCCGGAACTCTAAGGTTCCTTTCTTTGCTATCTTGAAGAAACATGGCGAAGGATATCATGTGCAGAATTCTCAAGGAATTCTTTTCCAGAATTCCAATGACATTTTTAAATTTGAAAAGTCAGTAGATTCCACCAAATAAAAGTACTCATAATTTATTCATCAAAGTCATCAACAAAGACTTTAGTTTAGTCCTAGACAATAGGACAATCCCTTTGGAGTGGCATTGATTTTGCAATTCAGTCCAGTTCCATGGGGAACAAAGTGGCTGAGGTGGCTCATGGAAAGGAGGCAAGTGTCGTCTGGTTGCAGTTACATCTTGGATAGAATTTTTGTAAGCCCAACTCTTTTCGGCTGGTGGATTAAAGGATCAGGAGAGAGTGAGAAAGAGGAGAGAGAAGAGTGATGAGTTTCATTCAATCCTGTATAAATGGATATTGCAAGACACCAAATGGTTATGCTGCCTCTTATAACAAAAATATTACAAACCAATTAAAATGAAACAGTAACAGGTGGGACCCTCGTGTAAACAGTTTTAAGCATTAATATTTATGTGGAATGAACTCTCTCATCCTCAAGGACAGTGATAGTCACCTCTGTAGCACCGCCACACATTCCCTCCGAATCCAACATCTTCATTGCTTTCAAACTCACCACCTGTCGATCATCCTCATAAAGTATCCCATTCAATGAGTCCAAAACAAACTTTGCCAGATTATCAATATCAGTGCGACTGACATGGAACTTTCCGGGTGCATCTCTTTTTATTCGTCCGGGACCTGGTTTGCTTCCCACAAAATGACTCTTGGGTCGTTTCAATCGAAATAGAATGGACATTTCGAGGAATTCACTTTTCGAAAAGAAAGTGACGGGAGTATGGAGGGATGTGCCATCATCAATGATGACGGGGTGATGTCTCTGGGGTAGCATCCGTAAAAGAGAATCGCGAAACATTTCCTGAGCTGCACCGGATGGATTGTACATGAAACCTTGGGATGATCTGTGCCGGACGAGCGGGAGTGGTTTACCGCGTATCGTAAATTTCAGGCTTTTTCTTCCCGCGTTGTCTTTCGTAATACGATTGATTGATTCTTCCCCTGCAACAATAATACACTCATCATTTTCATCATTCCAAAAGTATGGAGCGGATTTCTTGGAGGTGTTTTTCTTGTCTTTCTTCGGAGGTGGCTGGATTAATGACAGATTTCCTCCTGCGTGAAAATCTCGCGCCTCATTTTCTTCGAGATTCACTGCATACAGACCCCTCTCGTTGATTTTATTACCCGAAACCAATAACTGCAGGCTGATAGATCGAAGATTTGATGGACAGCGTCGTGGGCCGTAACGGTGAATTGCGTTATGGAAAGCCAACGCAGACGAGAGCTTGTCCTGATTCCCGCTGCAAAATATGAAGGGCAACATCAGATATCGACGTCTCGTGTAGCCGTCCCTTGGACATGACGAATGGTGACACGTCGGTGATTGCTGTCGGTGGTAGGCTTTGCAAGGCATCGCGGTCACAAGCCCGATCAAAGAGATGTGTCTGGATGAATTTTCGATGGGTAACGAGAAAAACTTTGGTGAAATGGGTGGGGCCGCCCATTATTTTGACCCTCTCGTAACATACCTATATAGAGAGATTGCGATGCTGCAATAGGCCACAAACAACGAGAAGCAAGTCAATAGCCGTCAAAAGAGATGGAAACTCCCGCATCGCACCACTCTTCCCCCAAGTCCATGCCGCAAGATCCACCTCCCGAATCCGAAGGCAACTTGTCTGAATCCCCCGCAACACAAACCAGGCCAACGTCGCATTCCAACAAACAGCAGAGAAATTCCTCCTCCTCGGACGTGTCAAATCTCCTCCTAACACTGCTCGAAGCCTGCGCCCAACACAAACGACACCACGAAGACGACGGAGAACACCACGAAGAATCGGCCGAACGCCTCAAAAAGTGTCGGAAGGACTTACAATCTCTCTCTCGCGTCCTGCCGCGCATCGAACGGACCATCGCCGTCCCCGATCGGAGGCGCGACGACTACCGTTCCGTCGGATCCGCCCCGAACGACGGCGACAAAACTTCCGCCAGAGCGACGGGCGGCACGAACGAAAACGACGTTCGACACTTATGCGCCGTATACAGGGCCATCGCTCGCGATGCGTTCTGTCCGCACGCCGCGAACGTTTTGTTCGGCGGGAGCGATTTTACGGCGGACGAAGCGAACGCGAGCGATGTCGCGATCGCACGCGGCATTTTGCCGAGAATCCTGCGATTGATGGAATATTGGATCGTGGATCCTGTTCGGGAGGCGACTGCGCATCTTAGGATCGCGGAGAGGAGGACGTCGCTCGAGGAGGATGTGAACGCTTTTTATCAAGAGGAAGACATGGGTGCCACTGTTGCATCATTGTTAAATTTATTGCAGGGGAAGAAAATACGCGTCTCTGCGATCAATGATTTGATTGATTTGGCAAATGATTTGAATACTGTCGAAGATTCATCTGTTCTATTTGACCCTTCGTTGTCTCGGAAACATTCGGGCGACAATGACAACTCTACTGGCAAGATACGCATTAGTGTGTTTACACAGCTGATCGGTCACTTGAACGAAGAATCGAGTGATGACGTCGTGGAAAATAAACTGCATTTATCTTCTCGCCGAAGTCTTTTATCGCTACAACTCGGGGTATGGACTATTCTATATCATTTTTCACCCCTTGACATTTTAGACACCGATGCCTTGCAATATGCGGGGAAATATTCCACCAATACTGGAGGATACATTGACAAAGTTGGATTGTTAAACTCACTGCTCGCTGCATCACGGCCGATTCTTCAGCTTTCCTCTCGTGGAAACTTGCCCGAAAATCAAATTGGAACATGGGTTTACTCGGAAGATGATGTCAAGATTCATTCTGCCTTGGTACTTCGGACTAAACTCGTTATTTCTGGCCTCTTCCGATGCATTGTTACTGCTGAGAGTTCTTCCAAGCTGTCCAGGGGGTTACGTGGGGATCTGTCGGCACCATTTCTTGGTGGGGTATTCCAGAATAGCGGTGCTGTGGAGTTGGCCCTCCTCTCGATAGAAACTTTGAAATCTCACGCTGTTTGGAATCATTCATTCTATTCGGATCGTTTGGATTGTACGAGGGATAACATCGAGGAGCAGCTAAACATCATGTGTTCTTGGAGTATATCAAATCTAGTGATATTCAATATTCTTTTCCCAGGGAACGATCTCTCTGAAACCGACTTTTGGGTCCATGTTTTTCCATATCTTGTGGATTGTGTTCCTTTTATCGTTGATCGGTACTACAGATTACAAGATCATCAAAAGTGCCTCACTCGAGTTGTGCTGCGTGTCCTTCACGTACTTTTGCTACGCCACGGTGAAGCTGTTACTCTGTTTATGAATAGATGCTTGGCCCAAGGTTATTTTCCGTATCTGTTTGAGTTGGCTTCGGATTCGTTCGAGTCTGTTTCTGGTCCGGCCATATCTATCATCAACTTTCTACTGGAACCTTCCTTCAACAAAGCTAGCGAGATCAAGAAGTGTTTCAACGAGGAGACAACACGTGATGGCCCAATCCATTCCCATGTCAGTGTTCACATTGATCGTGATATTGGCGATGCGAATGTCGATGATCAATCCAGGTCATTGGTACAAGCAGGGAGAAAACGTAGAAGACTTCTTGATGATAATCCTTCCGTTTCTTTGTGCACTGAATTCCGAGGGGCATCAATTTACGCCACGCTTGTTCATTTTATTGAGGAGGCCGTAACAAAAGCCGACGACCTTATTAGTTCTGTCGAAAAGAGGGTCGAAATGCACTCATCGAGGGAAGGCCCGAAGGTGGTATCATTGATTACCGTTGAAGACTTGCCCAAACTTTCTTCCGTATCCGGGCTTATTCGGATATTGATGTCATTACGGAGCGCAATGTCTTCTTCGGCTGCAGACGATAATATAGAAAATGCGATAGGTCACTTGTTTGCCTGCCTTCAAAACTTCTCGAACGTTCTTGCATCTCATGAGAAAAATGGCGGCATTTGCCATACTGAACCAAGAATACTCCTACGATCTCTCTCGCTCATTGCAAGTGTTGGGCACCATGCTTATCGTGTAGAAACGACGCCAAATCAACCGAAAAATTACTCGGAAAGAGAATCAATAACATATTGTGTGATGGCAACTCTACCCTTGGTCAATTTCAACGATTCCGTCGAGCTGGACGACGATGTAGCTTTAGCTTTGTGGACAAAAACCGAAAGCAAAGCGTATTGCCAAAAACTGTGCTGTCATTTGTGTTCAGTGATAGGAGTTACTTCGATGTCGCCGCCAGACATATGCCTTTGCAGACTTGTTCGCGATACATCCAATCTTCGCATCTCGCGCGAGTGCGGAGCTTTTCTTGTTGATGACGTCCTACCTCTTAGTTTTAGGTGAGTAATGAAATCCCATTGTCAACTTTCACACTATGCCTTCGTCGTACCAAAGTCAAGCTCAACGATCAGTATCATACACATTTTCCAACGACCTCAAAATCTAGATGCATTCTGCTCGCCGCTTTGTTCCCCATTACAGCCGACTCAAATCAACATGATACTACACTGACTTCTATTCAACGCATTCTTACCGACTCTTCAAGGTCGCCTCATGCCTGTGCAGCGTCCTTAGTATCTTTACCCATCCTGTTCTTGTCGCTCGCTTCGACCAAACAACATCAATCCGCATCTTCAAGGTATCTTCTTTCATTGATGAATTCGTTCGATTTCAAACTCTTGACAAGCTATTGTCAATCAAATATAAAAATGGTCCAAGTATCTGCTTTTCTTTCCTTAGCTCGTTTGAACCACATGTATACGGCAACATCGATGGTCGTATCAAATCAAGACCTTATCGATGAGCTGAGCGTGGCTGCAACATCATATCTTTGGAAAACGTTGAACCCGCTTCATTTTGGAATGGATTCCGTTCTGCTCAGTCTGTATAGTTTGAATGAGACTTTTTCTTTAGTGTGGATTAAACGAGTGGGGTTGCCTCCATCTTTGACTGCCTTGCTCGATTTGAATGATACAGTGTTACCACTTGTTCGCGGGTCTCCTCATGTGTTTCTAGCATCCCATAAATACTTGCAGTCAACTCTTGCCGTGGTGTCGAGGTCGACGTTACTGTCCTTCAGGGCATATGAATTTCTTCTGGACCAGAACTGCTATTCATATTTTGACGAAGTCGTGGAAGGAATCCGTCAAAGCGCGAAATGCCATGCTACTGCTGTTGCCCGTATACCTCCACCTGTGTGGATATTACTTGCGCCGTTCGTCTCAGCAGCCCCAATCAGCACACTTGCTGCGAAAAGTGTTGGTCCTACACTTCTGTACAAGGAGGGTGAGTTATTCTCAGCTATGTTTGTTTCTGGAGACGAGAAGGAGGCTGGTCTAGTAACAAGAGAGGCGGCAATCAGTTCTGTAGGAAGGTGTTTCCGGGTTATCGAATACCTTGCAATTAAGTTCTTTCGGCTGCCTAGTATCCTCATACTTTTTTCCAGAGACGACCGTTCGGATACTAGGGAGGGGCATTTGAACAATCAAGGCTTAGAAACTACAGTGTGCTTATTCCGGTCATTGTGCCGGTCTTCATCACTTGATTCAACAATAGGCCATGAAATATTTCAACAATCGATCTTGAGGTTGTTGCGCATATGGATTGGTGGCACAAGCACCCGAAGCTGTTTGTTTTATTCCAACGACTCTTCGGGATCTGTCTTCAGTGCGGCTTATGATGCAGTTAAAGAAATCTTCTGCGGTTTAAGACATCCGGCCCATTCTTACCAGTTCGTCAGACTTTTGAAGTGCCGCGATTTTGTTGCGGCCATCTTCAGAGAATTCTTTCTCCATTCTGTGAAAGATTCAATCCCTTGGTCGAGATATCGTCTTCTCGCTGCCTTTATCGAGTCATGTCTTCTCCCATTCACCAGAACACAAGGCCTTCCCGCGCATGGGTTAGATGTTCCCAACAATGTCGTCGTGCTTAGATTCATCGATGACGTATACCCATCCGTGCTAACGTCCATGATCTTTAGGGAAGACATAGAAGGTCTTGAAATGTGTACTGCCTTCCGAATGTATCTCTTAGGTGAACACAAAAAGCAGACAAAAGGAGAAAAGTGGGTTCAGAAGCAAAATACAAATGAATTCATTGTAGGATCACAACTGAAAAGAGATCGACCAGAAACATTTTCTCGTGACTTAGCTCCAGGAGTTACAATAGGAGGATCGTCTGTATCTACCAAAACTCTAACAGAAAACGTGAAGCTGCTGTGTTGGAAAAGCGATGTTATAGAATACGCTCTTCCCAGATTGCTACTGCATTCTGATCGTTCTGTTCTTAAGTTTTTTGCAGATCTTTGTCCTCCAGGTATCTCGCTCTCTCAAATTTTGCAGAGTAAAGAACAAACTTTGTTGAAGACTCTTGTTTGGGAGCTTGGCGCCAATAGTCCAGATGAGGAGAGAGGAGAGGAGTTTCACAACAGCTCATCGGCCTACAAAGGTTTCAAGTGGAATGACGTCGTCCTTGCCATCAAAATGGGATATCTTATCAAGGAGGGGCATTACCTTATGTCGGCCTCCGAAAAGAGTGCCGAGGCTGCTGACGATACATCAGCTAGTAATTGGATCGGGTCAAACTTCATGTACTTGCTGGTAAATATCGTTTGTCATAGGTGGAGCGCACGAGATGAGCAGGAAAAATTCCAAACAATCAAATGTCTCAAAGCAATGCTCCATTTCTTATCACCGTGTGATTCCTTACAATATATGCCTCAAATTATGTTTGCTATCAGCAATGCAATGGGCTCTGTTGAAGCTTCCATCGGAATGAAACGGCGTGAGAAATTACGATTCATTGCGGTCGCGACGCTCTTCGACTTCGTAAAAATTTTGGCAGCGCACAGTACAGCAAGCGTGGGTGAAAATCTGACGTCAATCGTAGTGATACTCTTCCCACTGTTCGATACAAAAGAACCATCTCAACGTGATATTGCTCGTGATGAAGCGGTCAAACTGCTTGTTTATCTCGCACGAAACGTAAGCTCTCACTTCAGTGAGATTCCATTTTTGCCTGTTTCTCCAGAGCTGCAAGAAGTTCGTGATATCCTTGCAACAAATGGAGTCTACATCGAAGACATACGACTCATATCTCAGCAGTCAAGTCATCACGGAAATTCCACCGCTGTTGATTCCCAGCCTCAATCCAAGTTCTACACGCAAATGAATGTTTTATCTGAGTTGATTGCAACGCACCAGAACAGTCAAGTGAGAAAGGTTGTCATATTACATATGACAAGGCTGCTTGAGGCCAATCGGGATCTTTTTCGGAACATGATTGAAAATGAATGTCTTGCGTCGATGCATTTTCTGACAGTTGTGCACAATGAGGCAGGCTCTGTCCAAGGTACGTCCATAATATCTTTGAGCGTGAAAGAATGTGTGAACATTTTTCTCACTTTGCACCTTTGTTCAGGTGACGAAGAGAGCATCAACAGTGGGTTCGTTACTAAGCTGATAATGAGGCTTTTGTCTAGGAGTGTCGACGAGTCGGATCGTGACATTCGTAATGCAATTGCTTGTTGCTTAGGAGAAATCGGTGCAATAGACGCAAATAGATTGGGTAAAGAAATTGCCTCGTCGCAATTCAATTCCAAATTGATGGAAAATGACGATAGTGATGATTGGCGTCTCTCCCAGCCTCCGTGGAAGAGCAACATTACTCGATATGAATTACGTCTGGTAACTCGGCATCTTGTCTGGGGACTCAGATCAGCAAAAAAAACTCTCGATCAGCATAAGATAGCGTTTGCAATTCAAGAACTATTGAAGCAAATTGATGCGAATTGTAAGTCGAATGGGGACGAAATTTCAGCGACTGTCGATGAAGAGAGCTCTGAGCACAACAACACACCAATGAGTCCGTGGCTAAAAGAAAAGCTAGAAGAGGCTGATGTACGATACATTGTTGAGCCGTTTTGGACAAGCATTTACCAACAACAAGAAATATCTGCAGCAAAAACTCCTCCTTTCTTCACCAAGGCAAGCTCTTACTTCCGTTGGCTCTCGTCTTTCTCTCAATTTATGATTACAAGAAGCTATTCCAATGAAAAAAGCATTTGGAGGAATCTTTTTTATGCGTGCAGATCTGCCATTCGATCTCAAGGTAGGATAGTCGCATTATAACTTGATTGAATGACTTCAAATAGAAAGATGCGTTCCAGTTTAATCGACGTTTGGGTTATCTTTCCCTTAAATGATCTTTTCAGCTGGCATCGGCGTTGCTGAATTCCTACTTCCGGTCATCATATTAGATGCTATATGCTTTGGGGATCAATACGATAAAGATGTTGTCATGAGTGAACTTCTCGCAGCCCTCTCGTTTGACAACAACATATTCACTTCATCTATGGACTCGAGAGAAAGAGAGAAAACTGTGAATTCTTTGTTTACCGTCCTTGACGTTATTCGCCATTGGATGGAACATGAGATAGAGCAAATGTGTCCTTCTCCTGTAAGTAGATCGAAACGAGGGTCGCGGCAGTCCCGCCATATCGACCGTGCATTAGATTCATGGCCTGTAGAGGAGAGTATTTCCAAAATAAGCCATTTTCTCAAAAGCATTTCATCATCAACTTGTGCTATTGCAGCCAGCAGAGTTGGTATGAATGCACTTGCCCTTCGCTTTCTGGAAATTGAAAGTCGTGGAAAATGTGGCTTGCAACCTAAGGAGGATTCACATTATATTGGTAAAGGACCGAAGCACTTGAAATCTCAATTTATTGATGGAATAGACCTCGATCTTACACAAATGTTGCTTGGCAAGCTGAATGATTTCGACACAATGGTTGTTATCACACAACATGGCCATCATCGTCAATCAGGTCTAACCAGACGACTTGCCGAAGAAGCATTTGAACGAGAACTATATGGCGATGTTGAAGGTTCTTGTCAAGCATATGAACAATTGCTGGACACAAGATTGAACAGAGACGTTGAAGACCAGCCATCATTTGTTGACTGCACTAGATTGGGTGCTCAAAAAGGTTTACTTAGGTCATTGTTGAAGCTTGGTCGCTTAGATAGTGTAATCAATCAGGCATATGGAATGTCGTCAAAATTGAATAGTGATCATGAAAAGTTGTTGGGCATTTCGGATGAGTTCCTTCCATCAGCAGCAGAGGCAGCATGGCGTCTAGGGAACTGGTCAGTCTTGGAAAAAGTCTCAGCAGTTGACATGGAATCTTTCTCTGATCCGAGTGGCCGCCATCAACTAAGTTTTGCTCGTGTCATGCACTCACTGAATTGTAGATCATCTTCGAAATTCATATCGTCTCTCCAAGAAGCAAGAGAATATGTCATGACCTCTTTATCAAGTGCTGCTAGAGACAGCTACTCTCAATCATACCCCTATCTCATGCAACTCCATGCATTACGAGAAGTTGAATGTGCTTCTTCCGAATTTTTCGGGAACTCATCGAATCATGAGAGATCATGTGATAAGTGGAGACATAGGTTGAGTCTAACATCTCCTGATTCAACTGGATCAAACATCATTGTGAATGCGAGGCTGGCCATATCTCGTATGTCAAATGATCCTATTGCTGAAGGGATGGTGTGGCTTGATATCGGCAAAATGGCAAGAAAAGGAGGGCTGTTTCAGGTAGCTGAACAGTGTTTGACCCATGCTGATGTATCATTTTGTGCATCCCTGGATTCGGCAGCGCCCTCTTGTGCTAGTATGTCCCGCATTGCGCGAGAATCTATCGGAAGGGTGAAACTGCAGTTTGCAAAGCTGAAATACGCATTAGGAGAAACTATGACAGCATTGCATCTCGTTGAAGATGACGTCCCGTCTTCGATTTTTCATCTAAATGGCGAAGAGCTGCAGTCATTTGTTTCGAGCTCGGAACTAGGTGTTGACGTTATTGGCCGCCTCGTACTGCAGGCAACTGGATGGATGGTATCTGATGGACTGAAAAGTGGATCAGAGATACGCAGTCGTTACCAAACTGTATTGAAGCTGGTCCCTGATTGGGAACGAGGTATGTACCTTTCTTGTTTGACACTTCGACAATTGTTGAATGATGTTTGGTCATTTCTATCAGGTCTTACGAGTGGTTATAACAGCCCATTTTCACTTTGGCAAATACCTGGATATGCTCTATGAATCTTGCATTGCTAAATGTATCGGACAATCGTGGCATGGTGTTGACACTACCGCGAATCGCGCCAACGCAATAAGTTGCAATGAACAAAGTCAGAGATTATTGATTGATTCTATAAATCATTACGGAATATCATTGCAACTGGGACAGAAGCATGTCTACCAGGCTCTTCCCCGTTTGCTAGCAATGTGGTTGGAATTCACAGCAATAAGCGAAAGCAAACAAAGTGACGGAGAAGATGGAACTCGTAAGTATTATGGTTCTAGATCTTGCAGCATGTGGTACTTTATGACTATAATCGCGTAATTCTTTTTTTTTATCTCAGCAAGCATACATGAACATCAATCTGAAGTGAACGACCTGATCAAAAACTTTATCCCGAAGATTCCGGAGCATTTGTTTTACACTGCATTGCCTCAAGTAAGTTACCTATGACGGGTTCGTGTTTGAAAATCCCTGGAGTGATGTCCGATATTCTTTGCTTACCAATTTTGATTAATTTTATCAGTTAGTATCATGTATTCTCCACAACAACGAAAACTCGTCAAGAAACGTAATGCACATTTTGACTACTGTTCTGTCCAAATACCCGTGCGAGGCGATGTGGGCCTGCAATTGGCTTCGCTTCTCAAAATCCGAGGAGAAGCAGAAAGCGGGAGAAGTAAGATCTATCATTTTCGTGAGCATTATTTTTGCTTACCATGTTACTTAGTCCTTGATTGAATGATATTCTTTGTTTCCTATATGCTTTGCAGGAAATCTTCCATGGGGCGAAGAAATCGCTACTAAAGAGCGACGGCGGAAAGCAAATGCAAGGCATGCTGGATGCATCGAAGAAACTATTCGAATTTCTCATCCAATTAGCTAAATTTTCCCCCAAGAACAATGCTTCGTCAGTGAAGATGAAACCCCCGACATTTGCTGTTGCATTGACGAGTTTCATTCCTCCGGTTCAAGCAGCACTGTCAGTTACACCAGGTGCGCTAAATCGTCCTGATGTGAAAGACGTCTTTCCCCCATTCGCTCCACGAATGAGAGCATTCAATCCTGAGGTAAAAATAATGCAATCAAAAGCAAAGCCTAAAAAACTCAGCATTTTTGCTGTTCCATCAACCGTGGCTCGGCGTGGATCTCTGCCTAATCAAAGCAAGGCAGTTGAGGATGCGGGAGAGATGCATTTTCTTGTTAAGCAAGAGGCCAAGGGCGATCTACGAAAAGATTCGCGAGTACAAGATCTCAATAATGTAATCAATCGTCTTTTTGTTGGACGGAAAAGTTCATCAGGTTCTGATAGTCGCAGACAACGCTTGCGGTTACATCTTCGTACATTTTCCGTTGTTTGTCTTGCAGAAGATTGTGGTATACTAGAGTGGGTTCCCAACACTGATTCATTTCGTGGTTTAGTTGGAGCGACTTACAACCCGCAAGTTCCGCCAAATTCAGTACATCGACGTGGTGCCAGGATCACAAATTATAATAATCTTGAGCTTAGAGATGCATTTTTAAAGTGCCAAGATTTATACTTCAAAAAGGGACAGCTCACATTAGCAGCAAAGAAATTTGACGAGCTTGTACTGCAGCAATACCTTCCAATCATGTACTGGTGGTTTATTCAAAACTTCTCAAATCCTCATGCGTGGTTTGAAGCAAGAAATAATTTTACTTTGTCGGCTGCT
>JALLPD010000994.1:0-13351 GCA_036940065.1 Cyclotella cf. meneghiniana
GTCGTGACGCACGATGAATTCGGGAGGGCGGTGCGTCGTCCTTTTCCCATGGGACGACGATTCGAGCCTCCTCCGCATCATCATCATCCACAACCGCCGCAACCGACGGGGAGTCAGAGAACGGAACAACAAAAGCCGCAGAGCATTCGAGAGAGATTTCAACCGCCTCCGATGCAGCATCGCAAGGATCCACCAACGCAGAGATTGCCACCAACGTCAACATCGTCGTCATTTCATCGAGAAAGATTCCGACCGGCATCCAATTCGCAAGAGGAATCCTCGTCGCAACGTCCCAGAATAATTCATCCACCGAAAATTCATCTCAAGAGAGAGGGGGGGACATGGAGACATTTTAATCGATGTTTGGAGGGAGTGCGGGAGAAAAGCATGAGGGATGGCAATGGCACACGTGTCGATCCTGAGAATTTGGATGAAAAGAGAAATGTGGTCTTGCCTCCTACATTTCCAAAAGTCAATTTGCCTTCAAAGGAAGAGAAGGAGGAGGAGGAAGAAGAAGAGGAGCTTTTTAGTGATGACGACGAAGCGGAACAAAGCTCGGTTTCTCGATCCAATGAGAATACAGTACATGCAAATGAATTGGAAAAGGCATCCGCTGCAAATGCCAATGGTGTCTTGAATCACTGTTCATCGGTGGAGCAATCTCGAATCACGGACGAATGCCCTGGTACCACATTGCAGAGGAATGATCAGTGCGACAGATCTGCAACTAGTGGTTCCAAAAATGATTTCAAGGATTCCAGTTTTCAACGTCCTGCACAGCACGACCAGCATTTTGTGGAACAAGAACATAAAACTCAGGTGCAGGAGCAGCAGCCGCCTCTACCTTCGCAATCGCAACAACCTCCACCTTTACCTTCCCAACAAAATCAGTTGCAACAGACCCAACAACATCAAGAACAACTGGATCAGACTCTGCCTCCCCAGCAGCCAGAAGCACAGCCTCAGCATCAACCTCCACCTTCTTCCCAACAACAACGGCCAACCATCACACAACAACTCTCCGTCCCACCCTCCCACCAAAAAGAAGCGGAATACACCCACGCCCTCCACTGGAAAAAACCCACTTCCAAAACCATGGAAAAACGTCCCATCTCACTCCCCAACGATGTAGTTCACATCACCGAAGTGGAATGGGCCGAGGATTCTCCTTCCGCATCCAACAACACAAACAACTCCAGCACCTCCAACAACAACAACTACCACAACGGAACAAGTCTTCACAACACCCAACACCCGCTACACCTATCCAATCTCGAAAAGGCTCCCAAACCCAAACAAAAACGTCCCGAACCATGCTTCTGCGAACCCGACCTCCACTCCCAAACCATGTGCTGCATCGACGAATCCTGCGCCCTCTACGCCTGCCAAGAAGAATGCCCCGCCAACTGCCCCGCGGGACCGCTCTGCGGAAACAAACGAATCCAGCGCAAGGAATGGAAAAAACTGCAAGTCTTCGACGCCGGTCTCAAGGGACGAGGACTGATGCTCGCCGAAGACGCCAAGCGCGGCGATTTCCTATGCGAATACGTCGGAGTGGCGGTTCGACGAAAGCATTTGGACGGATTGTTCGCTCGATACCGCAACGAACGGATGCTGTATATCATGGCTCTCGACGGGGACGTTTACATCGACGCGAGGCACCGGGGCGGCATTGCGCGGTACATCAATCATTCGTGCGAACCCAATTGCGCCGTGCATCGATGGAGGGTGCGGGGGATCATTCGCGCGGGGGTGTTTGCATTGCGTCCCATTGCGGCGGGGGAGGAATTGAGTTTTGATTATCAGTGGGATAGGAAGAGGGGGAGGGCGGCCACCAAGTGTTATTGCGGGAGTGAGAAGTGTCGTGGGACGTTGGAGATGGCCAAGGGGGACGAAGAGAGGGAGTTGGAGGAGAGGTTGGAGGGACATTGGATTGAGCCTAAGAACAAAAAGGCCGGGAAGGAGATTATGAATCGTGTGATTAAGGTGTTTTTCGAGGATAATGAAGAATATTACGTGGCGGATGTGGCACAGTATGATGCGGTGAGTGGGCAGCATCAGTTGATGTATCGGGATATGGACGATTGTTGGACGGATCTGTCGAAGGAAAAGTGGATGCTGTTGGATGGTGAGGGGGAGAAGTATGCGATCGCAAGAAAGATTAGAGATGACAATGAGGGCGATTCGTTGTTGGTTCCGCCTCCGTCGCATTCTACCGGGACGTCTCCGCGGTCGGATTCCATGTCGAGATCTTCGTCGCCGGTGCCGCTCGGGCCGGGAGTGAAATTGAAGAATTACGTTTTGGTCCAGACTCCCGTGAAGGATGCCATGCAAACTCGCCATACTATTTTCAAGTGCGGGAGGTATTGTCGTGTTCACATTGATGTGGTTCATTTGTCCGTCGGGGATAGCATTGCCGGAGACGATGAAGATTTGAAAAAAGCCATGGAAGAGTCAGTGGATGGTTCGGTTTGGAAGCTTGTCGTGACCGGAATGGAGGTGAAAAAAGCTATCGAATATCTAGAGAAAATGGCGACTATTATTCAAAATGGATTGAATGGCATTGAAGCGCTGTCTTCTGATCTTGCGTCGAAGTGCAGCAACAACGGTCAATTAGCGGACTCGGCCTCGGGGCATAGTACCTCGCAGACAGAAATGATCATCCCACGTGTAATTGTGGACCAAGTCAAGAAGAAATTCTTCACACTCAAAGGCTATTGTTACAACGTGGATGTCACATTTACTCATTCCGATAGCAAAAGCAAGCAATTCGCCAAAATGACACTCTCTGCCGAATTAGGATCAGATTTGGAGCGAGCCTTGGAATATTTGAACAAGGAGATGACGCAAATGTGTACAGAGGTGGATGCTCCCATGACCCCAATCGGTGTTTACAAAGACCTCGCTTTTTTGGGCGGGGAGTTGTCCAACGAAGACTTTCGACTTCTCTTTGAATCAAAACGAACTCTCGCAAAGCGGACGGATTGCAGTGAAGATCTCCAGGGTTCGACGTTCGCGGCATCTTTTGAGGAGGCCAATCGATGTTCCATTTGGATTCAGGCGGAGGAAGACATGGGGAGGGTTTCGAATAATGTTGTGATCAATGAAGCTCATCCTCTCAGGCCGCGTAAGATCTTTTTTGGCGTCGCTCCGAGTCGAGTACCCGTATTATGGACCTACCTTCAAGGTAGAATAGCTGATTTAAAGCGTGGAGTACAGTTTCTCAACCTTGGAGCTGATCGAATCTACCAACCTATTCTTCTTCAACCAATAAAAAAAGAGGGACGACCTGGCTTCAACTATTTCTTTGATTTCGTGCAAAAGACTAGCGGTGCTTCCGTTCGGATTGATTCCATTACTGGAAACCATCTACGAATTGACGGAGGCGATGCTTCTACGAGCGAAGAAGCAGCTCAACAGGTGAATGAAAAGATTGATATCGCCATGGAAATGATTTCCCTTCAAATCGAACTCCTCCGTGATCACTACATTCGACAACAACGCTGGGGGTTCGGGCGCGATTGGGCACTGTTGCTCACATCCGACGCCAACACTTTACCTCAGATAGATTCCAGCGCTACTCATGATTCATCTTGCCCAAACAAACCACATCCTACAACCAACCCTCGTAGCTTTGACACCCGAGCTCTTGGCTCTGCGTGTCTTGAAATTTCCGAGATAGTGTCGAGTGTTGGACTCTCAGAAAGAGTGGCAGCGCATGCTTGTATCATTTTTTATCGATTCTCCAGTCTCCCTTCCAATGCCGATGCCGTCAATACCACCTTTAAGCTTCGAGATGTACAACTGGCTTCTCTCTATATTGCCAATAAGTCACAGAAGGTAATGAAATGGAAACGTTTGGAAGCTGTGCTCGATCATGCCTACCGGGTGTTCTATCCTGGTTCATACTTCAACCCCCAAGGCGAGGAAGCAAAAAACTGGGAACGCCGCGTCATCACCGCAGAGAAGGCAGTTCTTTTGTCACTCAACTATGATGTATTCTGGCCAGATGTTGATTGGGTTATAAATGCAGTTGTTGGCACTAACGCCCTAGCAGAACCAATAGCAGAAAATGCCATGTCACTGGCATTATCTGGACCAGTTCTTGCTGCCGGGCCAATCCTTTGGCTCAAATACGGCCCCAAGTATGCATTTGCAGCCATAGCTGGTTTCCTCTCTCTTGATCTAGAGAAGATGTTTCACGCTTTGTCACTTGTGCCGTTGACAGTCTCCCACGCAGCCGAATTAATTTACAACTCTTGCCAAGCCATGTTCAAGGCTAAAAAGAGTATTTTATATCAATCTTCAAGACACGAAATCTTTAGCGAGAGTACAATGAAAATGCATATCCATAAGATCCAAAGTGATTGTGCTGCATACATGAATAAATTTTCAGGTCAACTCGTCTCGGATTCGAATTTTGTCGCATCGCCCGAGTACAAAGCAATATCATATCGCTCACGTCTTCGACGAGTCTTCACAGCCGTCAGATCAGATTTAGTCGAGGAGAATGTTCTGCCCATACTGGGAAAAATCTGTTTTGAAAGCAAATGCAATATTCGTTTTTCCGAAGGCGAGTCGGAAGGGACTCATGATATTGTTTTGGAAGGAAATTGGAAAGCCTTGTCGATTGCTGAGCATTTGCTCTCCCGTGCTTTATTGGAATCTTCTTCCACGTTCCCCACCCCCAACTCAAATGCTGCGGAGTCCAACTCTTACAGCTTGTATGTTGCTCAAGACTTCAATCCACCCAGTGATGGCGATTCGATTAAACAGGTCAAGGTGCAACCTGGGCTGCTTGACATGAATAAAGTATCAGATAAATTTGGTTGGGAAGGCACGATTGAATGCCCAACAGAATATAACACATCTGAAGTTTATGACGCTGGATACAAGACTTGCATTGCGGCACAAGCTTCTCAAGAACATCTAGATGCTGCTGGTCTGAGATGGTGGGTGCCACATCAGTATGGCCCAAGTTTAAATGGATCTCTTTGCGAAATCTTCTCATCTCCAAGAATTCTTGACAACGGTTCAGTTGACATGCGAGCTCTGGCTTTGTTAGCACAATCATTCGCTGGTGGTTATGCAAGCCTACAAGCTACATTTCCGACCCTTGCATCGTTTCTGCCGCCACCCGAAAGCCAAGAAAATCAAAATAGCAGCCATTCCATCGCGATATCGCTTCAGCGTTGGCCTCCAGAAAAGATAGAAGCGAAGGAGCAGTCGAGTTCTGGAGAGATCATGCAAATGGGGTTTTCGGTGGCAGCTTTGCAAGAGATGCAGCTATTGCATCAACTCCACTTTCTCATCCCGTCGCCGCAAGGTCATCCCAATTTCATTCTTCCGTTAGCAATAGCCCTGCAATCTGACGATGACTCGGAAAATGCGAAGGAGTCTGACCCTATCTTGGGTGGAGCTACGACGAGAGATGCCACAGAACAAATTCTTGCAATGATCGAACGAAACCAACGAGCGGCAGGAGGAAAGCAGCATGTTGCATCTGGCTCCCACTTGGTTCTCGAGCCCACGCCTCTTGTCCTTCAAAAAGTAATGAACAGGTATCAACGAAAAAACAACGGAGGTTCTCTCATTCCACCGTCGATTCTTGCCAGCTGGTGCCATGATTTATTGTCGGCAATATCATTTTGCCACTCGAATCACATCATCTTGAGAAGCTTGCTACCAGACCAAATCCATATCGATCACTGTGGCACTGCTAAGCTCAGTGGACTCTCCAAAGTCATGGTGCTGCATGGCAACGATCGAACGAAACATTTCAACCCCCTAAAATATGTCAGAGACAAGAAAAAGAGCAAAGACCATAACACTGAAGATGTTGAGCCTTTCGCAGCTCCGGAGCTCCTTCTCGGCGGAACAAGACACACGAAAGAAAGTGACATGTGGGCTTTTGGTGCTCTCTTGGCCAATCTTCTTCTTGGCAAACAGCTCTTTCCCGGGAAAGATCGTGTTTCCAAAATGACGCAGGTTTTCAAAATCGTGGGGGTTCCGTCGGACGACAACTTCCCAGATGCGAAGCGTTTTCCATTTTACTCGAGCAACATGTACGTAATCGGGGACGACCACAAAAAGAAGAAGTACAGCCGTGGAGTGGAGAAGGCTGTACGCCACATGCTAAAATCATTCGAGAGTGGCGACGTTGATGAGTATTCTGGGTTCGTCAGCCTTCTGGATGGTGTTCTCCATCTGGACCCGAAGCAACGAATGACCGCCGCTGAAGCATTGCATCATCCGTTCATGGTCCATCACGCTGCGCATATTCAAGACCATACGTTTCGCCAAGCCTACGTGAAAGATTGGCTAGACTTAAAAGAAAATGTCCTCACGAGAGGAACATCACCCAAGGCTGGTCAAAACGGCAGCTACGGCGGGATGGGGCTATCGTTAAACGGCAACTACAGAATGAAGGAATCAAAGAGGAAAGCATTCTTATTCGAGGCATCCTCGGGAGACCTCGACGACGACCTGTACAACCTTGACGACATTCTTGGATCATCGCCGAAAAGACCGAAGAATGTCGACTCATGAAGTTCTAACGTCGAATTAGTATATTTTACATATTCCTCTTTCGGAAAGGAAAGTGAAGACACACATTGCAATCTTTTTCTTCTGAAAAGGACCTTCGATACATGAAACGTTTCTGAAATATCGCTACTTAATTTCCTTGTAGTTTATTTATTTCACACAACACTAAAGCTAGGTTTAAGAGATTAACTGAGATTAACTTATCCAAGTATCTTACAAGATTGAATCAATGACACGAAGGAAATAAAACTGTTGACGATTCGTTGGTGAAATTTGAGTCAGCAACTCTCGCGCAACTCATGCCATGTTCGCCATCCAGTCTCTCTCTCCGTTATCTCACTTTGATAACGAAACAACTCTCCTCAAAACAGAGATGCCAACAACTCTCCCTTAGTCATCCCCAAAGCCCCCTCAATCACCGGCACCGAAAGCAACGCCAAAACCCCAATCGGCCCCGCCGCCCCAATCGGCCTCGTAACCTCCACGACATAACTCAACTGCATCGTCAACCCATCCGCACCCGCCGCATTGGCGGGTTTCACCGACAACAACCCCGGATTCCTCAACACCATGGCCTTGGCCTCCTCCTCCCCGAACTTCTCTCCGAACCTCTCGAGACTCGGCCCGAAATTCTCCGGATTGAACGCCAACACTCCCGGTTGAATCCGTACCATCTTCAACGCGTTTTCCTCTCCGTAGAGCGGAACCAAGGCGTCGAACGTCGCGCGGAGTTTTTCGTCGCGGACGGCGAAGAGGAGGTCGTCGGAGGAGGGCGTGGAGTAGGATTGCGGCATGCCCCATCCGTCGAAGAAGAATTTGGCGGGGGCGGCATTTCCGGGATATTTGGATTTGTAGATTTGAATGGCTTCGTCGGCGAGGGGGGAGGTGGGGCGGGGGGACTTTTTGGCGGGTCGGAATAGGTGGAGTGCGGTGGTGGGATTGGTGAGGATGGAGGGTGTGAAGGCGTTGGTGGTGACGAGGAGCGGGAGGAGGGATAGCGTTGGTATTGTGGAGCACTTCATGGTTGAGACAATTTGTTGCAGTCGACGTAAGGTGGGGTGGCAGGGAGTGGTGTTTGGTCACTCGATGACAATGAGGGAAACCAAAGACAAGGCGAAGACAAGCTGTCAAGAAACGCGACGGAGCGAGACGGAAGGAAGTTACATATGGTACCATACACTGAATGGTACAATACCATGCAACACACATGTTGTGTTGATGATGAGAGATGTTGATGAGTCACACACAATAAGACACGCACATCCTCGTGTTGTCGCAACATTTCTTGAAAAATCGTGCAATCTTTGTGACGTAAAGCAGGGTTCCAATCGAACGAATTCTGACGAATTCGTGCGAAGTCTGAAAGTGCCGCATGATCTAATTACCTTCCATTTCAGGCGCGAACGTGGTGCCGCACCAAGTCATTTTCTTCTTTCCCTCTCTATCAGTCTGGGCCCCGAGCTGCCACAAAAACTACCGAATTCGATGTGTGCATAATATATAAACGACAGGAGAACACAAAAAAACAAGGACAAACAACACCACACAGAATCTAACGAATCCAGAAGAGGAATAATTGGATAACAGCGGGTCAGAATAACATTGACAGCGAGCACTCGGCCATCCAACGGCTAGCCCCACCTCTGGAAAGGAAACGCACCCATAAACATATGGCAATGAAATGACGCCATCTGGCAACAACGGCACACCGGCAAGAAGAGGGCATCCCCTATCATCATAAGAAACATCCTCACATATCCATCTCCAACGTTGTCCACCAATTCAAACAAATCGAATCGCCACATCCGACAAACTTGCTTCTCAAACAATCCATTTCGAGATTCCACCGACTGGCATTGCCGCGTAATGCCTACAATGAGACCCCACTGTCGTCATCGTCATCATCACACCCTCTCCAAGAACGTGCTTCCCATCCTCCTCGCCACCGCGGCCCTCCTCCACATCGTACCATCCGATTCCCTCTCGCTCGGCGCGAAACCATTCGATCGACGTCCTCGCGGCGCGCTACGCCATGACGCGGGTTCGCCGCCCCTCCCCGACGACGACGAAACGAACGACCGCGTCGCCTCGTCGACGCACGACGCGCCGTTTTACTCGAGAAGGACGAGGCGGAAACGACCGCGGGATTTTCGATTGAATTACAAGGAATACGAGGAGGAATGGCCGTGGTCCGAGGCGGAAGGCGATGGGTTGCGGGAGAGGAGCGACGAGAGGAATTTGAAAAAGTTGTTGTTTCGAAAGTTGGGCGGGTCTTTGGCGGGAAGGCCCGGACTGTCTGATGAAGACGTTTGGACGGATGCGGTTCGAGCGGAGGAGGACGGACTCGTCGATTCGTCTCGAGATACCACGAAGGATGTTCCATTCGTTGCGGATCACTCTTCCGGTATTTCGTCAAAGTTTCAATCCAAACGCAAACTTAAGAAGAAGCATGCGTTAGTCGTCACGAACGTCCATGAACTTCGTGAGGCGATTTTAGATCAAGGGGTGGAATTGCGCGACGTCGAGTTACGGTACTCTCCTCCTGCATCCCTACTGACTTGGAAGACATACAGCCAAAGACATGTCGACGACGACGTGTCCAAAGCTACCCACCACTACGGCTCTCACGCTCTTCAAGAGTCGGCGGCTCATCCCGTCCAACAGGACGCCCTTTTCCAAGTCGAACCCCTCCGAAACGCCACAAGCGACAACGAAGATAACAACCCATTCTCACACCAAGTACTCAATCTACTCCACGCCCGCCACCGCTCCCACTCCACTCCCTCCACACGCACCGACAACGCCACCCTATCCCTCGCCATCGAAGGAGGCGGCATGCGCGGCGCCGTCTCGGGCGGAATGGCCGCCGCCATCGTATGCCTCGGTCTCTCCAACGCCTTCGACTCCATCTACGGAAGTTCGGCCGGATCCATCATCGGATCCTACTTCGTTTCGCGTCAGTTGTATTTGGACGTTTACACGGACGTCATTCCCGCCGAATTCGATCTGTTCGTGAGCAAGGCCAGGATCGTAGGAGACATTTTTAGGAATTTGTTTTTGGTCATGAGGGGCGGGAGTTGGAAACGGTGGAACGGTTTGTTGGTGGAGCGGTTCAAGATTCCCAGGGGAGGAGGAGAGAGGAACGGGAGCGCGGCGGTGCCTCTGCCGCCCACCAGAGAGGGAGGGTTGAATATATCGTTTGTTTTGGACAGTCTCATGTGTCCCGATCGAGGGTTGAGACCGTTGGATCTCGAGGCGTTTGCTCATAATGATGAGGTGCAGCCTTTGCGCATTGTTAGTTCGGCGGTGGATACGGAGACGGGCATGCTCAAGTCGGTGGTCTTTGGTTCGAGGGAGGGACATTTCCGTGATGATTTTGCCAATCCGTCGTCGGGATCGTCGAGTGGAATCAACTCCACCGCTCTTTATCCGGAAATTCCATCGGCTGAAGCGGATGAACAAGGATATCGCAGGGGATTGTGGGCATGCCTCGGTGCCAGTATGACTGTGCCCGGTGCTGCCGGATCGCCATTTCGTATGGACTTGCCGTCGAGCAACGACCCCGACGCAACTTCACCGCATCTATGTTTTGATGCGTTCTGTTACGAGCCTATCCCATTCCGTAGCGCTGTGGCCGAAGGTGCCACACACGTCCTTGCTCTTCGTTCCCGTCCCGCAGGATTCGAACCAAAAACCAAACCGACACTGTACGAACGTGCCGTGGCACCCTTGTATTTCCGATCTCATGGTGCAGAATCGGTGGCGCAATTCTTCGAGAGGGGTGGTCAACAGTATATCTATGCCGAAGATGTACTGATTTGTGATGAAGGGCTGGCTGCCGAGGGTCCCATTGCCATACCTCCCGCTGAAGTCTTGTACGCTGCTCCCGAAGAAAAGAGCGACGCAGCGAAAGATCGCAGCCAATGGGCCAAGGCTCATCTTCTGCCGATAACTGTACCGGCGGATGTGCCCGAACTTGGCACTCTCTCTGACAGTAGAGAGGAGATCCTTGCCGGAATACGTGCGGGGTTTGCAGCTGTAAGTGTCACATGTCGCTTTGCAGATATAGTCTCTGCTGAATGGCGTTTCTCATCTTTGTCCATATTCACTCGTACCAGGCATACGATGCGTTAGCACCCGTAGTTGGTCTCGAAATCAGTCCGGAAATGGATGGAAGAAAGGTAGCCGAGCTTGTATTCCCATCGTTGCATGCTACACCCGATTCGAATGTTCAACAACTACTTCCTGGTGAAAAGTTGAATAAGAACTCACAAATAATTAATGATACGCCTACATTCACTCGTAAAGAGAGCATTCAAAGATGGCTTTCATCCAAGCGAGAATTTGTAGAAAGCCAACACAAGCGCCTTCTGAACCGGGGAGCTTCCAACCAGAGAACGGAGGTTCCCAGTGAGATGGCAAAGGTTAGTCCGCCTCCTACACCCCTACGGACGAAAGGCTCACTGACGAACGATGCATCCATCATCATGTCTTACTTACCTGCTGTACAACTCGGTAGTGTACCGCTGGTATCTGAAAGGCTTCGGACATATCTCGACAGTCACCACCAAAGTGATTGATACATGGTTAGTTTGATTTCCAGTAACATGTAAATATTGTTTCTATTAGATACATAAAGTGGTGATGAGTTCTTAAACATCTTGAGGGTTCCACCCAAGATTGAGTGAGCAGCAATGACTAACCTCTTGCAATGATGATTGGCATTATGTTAATATCAACATCATTCAAGGCAACGAACCCAAAGAGGTGAAAATGTCCCGCAAGGCTATGAACATCAAAAAAATGGATAAAAAAGCCACATGAAGTGACTTATGTTGCGAACTTTGTACTTGTGTCCACAGGGAAGATTGCATCCCATCTACCCAACGCATAGGCAATGGATTGACTTGCCAATGCCTTGTATGCAAGCCTGCATCCTACCTCTATCATTGACACAGAATTCGACAAACCTAAGCTGATGGATGTGTGACTTGTCTTATTCATTTCTCCACCTCAACATGTGAAACAACTGCTTCTTATTTTTACAAAAGGATACTTATGTTCATGTTCGTTCGTTAGAGACCAGAACCAAAGAATCAGCATTCAACCCTGTTTAATGTTTTCAAAAAACACATCAGGCTTATGAAATTCAGTCAAATGTTTTCACCAAGTTATGTACCCGTGAAATTAGCATTTAAGGGTGGTTAACAATTTTGGTGAAACGATCATGTCCATGAGATCAACATTCAACTTCCATTTGAAATTGCCATTAGTCATTATTACTGCCATCCCTCACTGCCACTACCATAAAATTGGCGAGATAGTCACACAAAATGTTATCAATTTTGGCGATGTGTGGCTATTCACTGAGTTTTGACAAGGAGTAAAGCAAGCAAAATAAAAAATAAAAAATACAGACCATAGATTGTACTGAATTATTATATTATTGATTATGCCCCCACGTGTTCCTACCTAATATACTTATTCATTCTGGGATGATATCAGGGCCCGAACATGCAAATTCATTTCGTCCATAAAATGATGTATGTTTGAATTTAGCGGCAAAACACCATTTCTCGAGACCACTAGGAATAATGGGGAGCCCATCATATTGGTGTACTGGTTTTACAATGGGGAATCTAATTGTAATAAATGTATTTGGAAAAATGGGTTTATTGCTGAAGCACTCCAATCAACTGATTACAAGAAGGTAGACATAGTAGAGATGGTGAGAAGTTGCCAGAACTTATCTACTGACCAGCAAAATGAACAGTTACAGGTCCTCAAGACCAATGCATAATTCTTTGCAGGGAAACACCAGGAATGGAGAGGAATGCCAGTCATGATAATTCTGATTGAAGGAGCAAAGCCAATTTGGGCCAAGTCATATCCAGTCCCATGAAGAACAAGAAGGTCTTCAAGCAGGAATTTAATCATCAGTGCAGTATCGGTTATCGGTGCATTCTGTGAACTATCCACAGAAGAGATTGAAGAATGCAAATAGGCCCCACCAGCTTTTGGAATCCCAAGAAGAATGGTACAATTAGACTCGTGATCGATTTTCAATGAATTAACCAGTGTTTAAAGCGCAAGGAATATCCACTTCCAACCATTGATGAGATCATGCAAGAAATTGGTGGATTTGTATTTGCTTCTGTTATAGACCTAAACATGGGTTACTTATTGACTCCTCTGTATGCTGAGTCATGAAGAATTTTCTCAATCTTGACCCCATATGGGTTTTTGAAAGTTGCATACTCCCTTGGAAATTAAGCCAGCAAGTGACGTATTCCAGTCATGTATGGTAGGAGTCTTTCAGCCAAAGTAGGAAGGGAGACCCAAGCAGTATATTTTTTGACATCCTTCATGGGGGGGCAATAGATTCAAGGAACACCTAGCAACCTCAAATGAAATTGTCACACATCCACTAGATGCAGGGATGCAAGTAAACTTGGACATGAGTACATTATGTGCCATTGAAGTTAAGTTTCTGGGTTTCTGCTTGGGAAGTGATCTAAGCCATTTCTACAAGTTATATTTTGTATGTACGGACTGAAGCTTGTGAAATGATTTTTATGAGTAAAGTTGCTTGTTTCTAAAACATAATGATGAAGCAAATAAAAAAAGGACACTGTGTAGGATCTACACAGTATTAGTACCGTGTACTAATGACACAATGCGATGCTTGTGTAGTTTACTACACGCCTCTCGTGTGTCGCTAATGTCATTAGTCAATGACATAAAGCTTTTTCACTGCAAACGAAAAACACCGGTAACCTCCCGGTACACTCGAGTGTACGGGGAG
>JALLPD010000995.1:0-13417 GCA_036940065.1 Cyclotella cf. meneghiniana
AGGACAAGGACAAGGACAAGGACAAGGACAAGGACAAGGACAAGGACAAGGAGAAAGCGAAGATGAAGGGGAAGGGGAAGGGGAAGAGGAGGAGAGGATTAAGCTGTCTACTGTCAAATTTAACTGGCTTGACCAAGAGGGGGCATAATTGGTGGTATAGTAATACAATACTATTATTCATCTATATATTTTTACTTTTTAATTTTTCTTGCTCTATTTGTCTTCAAAGATGGGTTAGATACTCAAACTTTGACAAGATTGTGGACACACCATGTAACTATTTCACCAATTTAGGCTGTGAATAAGTAGATCTGAAGTTAACATTTGACATTTTTTGAGTCCTGTGACCTAAAATTGTGTTCATGTCATATCAATTTTAGACTTTGCATAGCCGACATTTGACATTTTTGAAAGTTGTCCATGTTCAGCAATTCTAAATGTCATACTTTGATATCAGGTGGCAAAAATGTTTGACAGTTTTTAAAAATTCCAGGTATTTTGGCAACTTGACATTTGCATATGATATTCCCACATTTTCTATTTTACCCTCTCTGTACATACAAATCAGCAAGTCATCACGTTGCATGCAAGCATCTTCCACTCCGCTCTGGCCGCATTTTACCATGATGCCATCACCAACATGGGGGTGGACATTTGACAGTGTATCTTTAGCACTGCACTCCATCATTACCATGTATGGATTCCCAGATGACTCTGATGTCTAGTCATGCTCGGAGAATGAAAAAAATGACAAATCTGATGGTGATTGTGCTGATGTTGATGGCATTTTGTGTAGATACTGGATCTTGATTGAACTCAAGTATAACTCACATGCTTCCATTGAAATCTGTACTGATGATGACAGCCATTCCTTCACATTCAGTGACTTCGGCAAATTTCTACAGCAGCAGAATGACCTGCACAACATAACAACTTGACGACCCAGACACTGGTATCTATTTGGATATTCATTTCATGACATCCATAAATTGAATTATTATCTACATTTTCTCCATCCATTGGTCAATGGGCAAACATATCTCGAATCTTGTCTTAGGACATCTGTTTTTCGTAGTAGTTTTCGGATGCCTCTGCCTAAGATTGATAAATTGACTGAATTATTCATCAATAGAGGGTGGGTTAAACCTAGAAAAAGAGTCAGTCACATGCAACATTTATAGGGTCGCACTCAACTTCTCACAATGACTGCACTGGAATACCTGGGAAATAGGAGGCCCTTCCATCAATTCAAACTTGAGACTGCTTTGCCTGTAGATGAGCATAGAAATTTTTTCATGTTTTAACAAAAAAGTTAAGTTCATGCAAGGATGAGTGGATCAAATACCCTGACACCATTGAAAACTTACATCCTGTCTTGAAGGACTATGAAGATAACTTCTTGCCAGGATGTGGTGGGTCCGTTGATGTGGTTCACCTAATATGGTCATGTTCCCTAAAGGTGATTTCAACAAGGCCTGTGGAAAGGAAAAATTTCCTTCTGTTGCATTTGAATGTGTGACTTACAATAAACACAAGATTCTTGGAGTAGCTCCTGTTCAGTTTGGCACAAGGAACAACATATGTGTTGTTTGTGTTGATCCAACTGTTACTATGATTATCAACCCATGGCACCATTCAGTGAATTACTTCACTTTAACAGGAGAAGTAAAAGTGGCAAAAAGGGATATATTTATATTATTTGTGATAATGGATATCACAGTTGGCCAAGCTTGATATAACCTTTTAAAGGAGAATTGGTTTCATCATGACTTGGTTACTTTTCTGCTAACATTGAAAGTGTACAGAAGGATGTTGAATGTACCTTTGGGATTCTCAAGAAGAGGTGGAGCATTCTAAAATATGGTGTGCACTATCAAGATTTGGAGTTGATTGAAGCATATTTTTTGACTTTTTGTCTCTTGCATAGTATCATGGTTGAGGATCCAGAAAAACATAGAGAATCAGACAAGGGTTGGTCGAGGTGCACCTTTGGAATTTGATGCCATTTATATTTGGGATGACAGTAGCACATACAATAACAACAGAACTACGAAAAGCAGATGTGAGAGACAATCGACTTCATAATGGAATGAGCGCAGGAATATTTTAGCAGAACACATTAAATATTTAGGTCAATTCAAAGGTGCATCAATTATAGACCTCCAAGATGCAGTTAATTCAGTTAATCAAACATGTTTATCTTGGCATACAAACATTGTATAAAACTAATGTCATTGAAGCTGATTCACTAAAAATTATAACACCAAAAATTTATGATTTTTCAATCAGGCAGACTCAGACAGATTCCCATTATAATCATTGTCAATGTTGTTTGTCACTTCCTCAACATTATTGGCCGCAGGAGAAGTTTTCAACAATCTATCAATTAAGTCAGTAACTCTGTTGTTGTATTCAGTCTCTCCATACTTAGCAACCATGACATCTTTGTTGTTATGAAGCATTTCCAATTTCATTCCAGTTGCATTACAACGATCCAATTTGTTTTTGATTTGTGTCCTTGCCACTATATTAATGGCAACATTTTCTGAATCCTCTTTTTCTTGATGTATTCTGGGTCCCTCTGTTGAACCACAACTAGTGCTTCAGCACTATGTTCTCTCTCAGCACTGCATTCATTCACAACTCTTGTCATCATTGTATCCTGCTGTTGAACCCTCATCATTCCAGCTGGGCATCCCATACAAATGAAACAAATTCTTTGTCCTTGACATGAATCTTGAATGCCAATAGAGGAACAACTTTCCTGTTTGTTAACCACCAATAAGATGGCATTTTTTTCTTGAGGTCTTCATTGGAATAGTCATCATACTGTGGCAGCTATGAACCAACTCATTTTCAATGGTGAGAATTTGTCAATGCAATAAGTATATAGACATTCCAAGCATAAACACAACTCTTACCCCTACCTCTTTAAAACAAGTCAGCAACCAATCCATATACACACCCCTTGGTTGATTCTTGCTGGGAATGTCACGAGGATTGGTCTTAACTCTAGCATGCATTAATCATAGTTCATTTTGGATGACAGTGTAATTGTTCCACAGTTTTTCTTCAATGATGTGTCCCTGTGCATGCTTCAGACAATCCTTCATTATTTCCTGTAAGTTGTCATTCACATTCTTGAAATCATCAATTTCAAAGGAATCAAACAAAACAATATACTTATCATAGATGATGGCATTCCTCTGATTAGCATCTCCCCTCTCGTGCTTGACAGTTGCAATTTCAACAGCCTCTCTGTTTTTGTGAGAGAGATATTTACAATTCAGATATCCCAGATACATTCACAAAATGGGGAGCTGGAAGGTATATCGTTCACATCTGACATTTCATCATCAGACTCACCAGCAGACTCTCAATCCTGTGTTGGCGTGTCAGTCTGAGGGGATGGATTGATCATCATTTTCTACTCTTGGAGTTGGAAGAGTCAGAACATCTGTTCCTGGCATGCAATCATTGCTACTTTCATTACCATTATGATCCTTCTCTTCACTTGAGCTGCAAAGTAATGACTCTTTGGTTTCTCTGCAAACGTGGTCATCACTTTCATCACCTTCATCAAAAGGTGGGAGAGCAGGAACTACTGGATCTTGTTGATGTGATCCACAGCCATCACAGGCAGGTGCTACCTGGAGTCAAGGGGAACGTCAAACAGGTGATGCAGCTTGCTGCCCCCCTAATGTTGTTGAAGATGATTCAGGGGAAGGTGGGGAGCACGGCAATGCTTGTTGAGAACCCCCAGCATGATGATTGCTTCTCCCTTGAGATGAAGTTGCAGCTCGGACAGAAGCCTTCTTTGCCTTAGCATGGGAACCCATAATACTAAGGGGTGTTACACGGGACAATGTGGCATGACGAATGAAACATGCACCAACAACTACAAACATAGTAAACATGGAAGTGAGAGTGACCGGTTGTGAATGATTGGGAGTTTGATATGGTTATGGGGGAGATACAGAATTACGGAATTGAATGTGGTGATGAGACAACAGCAGTTGTCAGATGGTTACAAAGTCACACTGAGTCAAGAGCATTCAGCGAATATACAAATTAAAATTAAATTAAAAAAATTGCTGAATTTTATTCATGAATGATATGTATGATGTCACTTCAGGCTTACTTATTCACAGCCTTATACGTGGTATTCCAATCTCCTTAAGCAAAATCCTGCAAGCAGAAAACTTGTTCATCTGCCCTAATCATCAACCCCTCCAAAGCCATGACATCCACATGCCCATTTCAAATGAATGACCTCTTTTGCTTCAACAACTTTAACCTCGATGTCCTCACCAAAACCTACAACATGCCCTTCTACCTCCAATACATGTCCACCTCCCTGAACTCTTCCCTGTAGCCACAGCCCCCAATGGAAGTATAATGAGATACATGCTCGGAAAGGCCGAGGGGACCGAAGAATTGTGGCATGGGAATGTGAGTGCAGGTATGGTCGCCCCAATATATAGGAGGTTAGGTTTGGAGAGGATGTTGATGGAGGGGACTAGTGCGAACGAGGATGATGATGCCTATTTTGTGGATCTGTTCATGGGGGCTTCGAATGCGTGAGTTGTTTTGGAATGCATTTGTCATTATGTGTCCATTTGACTGTTGACCTTTTCTCTATTCCATTCACCTACTAGCCTTGCCATTTCCATGTACAAAAAGTTTGGATATGTCAATACAGACAAGTTTAGGATCCTATTCAGGAGATGATCCGGAAGATGCATTTGACATATGTAACGCACTTCCAAGAGACATTAAAAAGAAAAGTATCATACCAATCGATAGACCTGTTTAACCAGAAAAGTTGGAGTGATAGGGTTGCAGCCTTTTCATTTATGATTTGAACTCAGTGTTGCCCAAAATCACGATGTCTCCAAAATTATTTCATGCTTAATGCAAACATCTACTCTAAGAACAAAAAATTGACTGTGTATTGTACACTATGTTGACCATGAATCACATAATCTCCGAGAACACTTAGAATGCATCACAGAACACAAAATTAGACGCTCTCCTCCACATTCTCTTCCCGAGCATCCTTCGAAATAAATTCCTGCCTACAGCAAGGACACTCTAACTCATAGCACATTAACCTCTTTTCACTTGGAATCTCCGGAAACCATTGCCTTTTTGACTTGGTCCTTCCCGAACTCACCAACCATTGCACTATGCAATCTTCGTGAAAGACATGTGTGCATTCAGTGTTGGAACTCCAACAGACTCTCTCCGAGACTTCATATTCCATGAGACACACAGCACAAAAGATTGGAACGGCTCTTTTTTCGGGTGAGCTGTTTGATTCTACAGCATTGCCTGTCGATGCTGCATTGTCTGTCGATTTCTCAATGCCGGCCATTGCTTTGAATTTCGACGGAGATAAATGCCAGGAAGTTTTGTTATTATTACAGTTCTTTCTTTTGGCATCGACGGGGTGTTCTTCGTGTTCGGCATCTTTTCCATCGATACTTTGACCTGCGTGTGGAACCAGAACATGTGTGTATTCACTGGTACACTCCTTTATTTCTTGCTTTGCCTCTTCGATTGAAAGCCCTGCTTCAATATCATTTTCGTCCCGTTCGGAAGTCAAGCCATTGCCTGTGTCGCCGTCGTCGCAAGCTGCTTCACCCCTGCTTGAATCGACAACTTCGCGTTCAGTTGGCGACCGTACTGTCATGTCTCCCTCCTTCAAAGTCTAATATGAATGAAGTAAGTATAGAAAATAGTAAGACGAGAAAACTCATTCAACTTGAGATGACTCCAAGCAGATTGAAAGCGATCACCCACCAGAGTAAATTTCGCTAAGTATCTCAAGAGAGCCATTGTTCGAAGGTTATCTATCTCTTGCTTTCTTTCCGCCGAAAGGTGCCCATAATATTCCCCTTGGCTGAAGAAACAGTAAAAGTGGAAAGAATTGGTGAGTCCTCCGAACCAAAATTGATAACGGGCAATAACAATTCGATGCAAAAGTTTCACGATGCGTCTCAAGAGTCCCAAGACACGACAATGTAACATATCCTCTCTCCTGCCATCCCATCGTAAAATTAACGACCCAACTCACCCACGACCACCGATCGTCCTCTCATCCTCTATAGTTCCACTCTCGTCTTCCAAGCAATAGGATAGGCCCATCATCCGACATATTTTCTTGGCGAGTTTTCGTAGAGGATGGAACAAGACTATGATGCCCAGGAAAAGAGCCCAAAGAAAGAAGACGGAGAAGGGCGGTTCAAAGTATTGATCGAAGGACATTATTTCGCTGGTGATAGCTTGTGTGGATCTAGATAGTAGGAAGTTTGGGCGAAATCGAGGGATTGCGAAGCCTTGTTGAGAGTGATTTGTAAACTTGTTGTTTTGTGTTGAGGCTGACTACCCCTGGGGCCGGGGAGAGTTCGGATTGTTCGGATCACTGTGTCAAGTAGCGTATGGCGCTGAAGATGACCCGACCAGGACCATGTGCTTTTTGGTTGTGGGAGTGCCGCGCAAAGCAAGCGCAAAGCACGACGAAAAAGCAAGACGCACATTCGCATGAGCTGGAATTTTTGTCGACATCGAGAAGGGGGGAGCGGAGCAGCGAGAAAAAAATCCCATGGGACTGACTTCTGGAAACGTATCTTTAGTGTCTTGTCTCATTGTCAGGTAAAATAACTATTGATTCCTCTGTAACTAGGTTTTCGGATCCCTCTAGGCAATTTCCGTTCTCCGGGCCGCCCATGACAATGGATCGTTTTGATTGAATTCCGCAGAATGTCCACTTCCATTTTTATGACACCGTGTGTGAGAAGCATGCTGTCACGAAGGCGAAGGATACTCGGGGCCTCGACAAAAACAATAATGAGCTCAACAATCGACGGGCAGCAACACTAAAAAAAGAAAAAAACTCAACATTCAGATCGAAATGTTCATGTCAACGGCTGTTTCTCATCGAGCCCTGGTGCAACAATCAGCGTCTAAAGCCCTCGTGGCTCGAGGATTCTCAATTATCGGCAATAGTCGATTGTTTGCATCCGACCGTCAGAATGTACATGACGTCGTGCGAGATAGAAGCGATGTAGTGGGTCGATTCGGAAGGTATCAGGAGGAGTATGAGGAATCACTTCGAGATAGTTGCGGGTATTGGTTGCGAGCTGCTTCTGGTAAGTGCGTTGGTTAAACTAGACGCGAAAGATGTCATTCGATGGTGTGATTGGGCGAAAGTCTGCATGTTACACCATGATAAAACCTTTACGATCAAGCGTCTTATCATAACCGATGTGTCTCCATTATTGACTTTACAGAACTGCATTGGTTCCGACCACCTTCTATCGAAAACACATTGAAAGGCCACCCCACTCATCCGAACATGCATCACTGGTTCACTGACGGGACAATCAACACGTGCTATAATTGTCTAGACAGACATGTATACAACCCCACCGAATCTCGAGCCAATCAAAAAGCTCTCGTGTACGATTCTCCTCTCACCAACACCCAGAGGGATTATACCTACGCCGAACTATTGGAAGAGGTAGAAAACTTCAGTGCGGGACTCGCCGAATTGGATGTGCGCGTCGGAGATCGTGTGGTGATTTACATGCCCATGGTTCCAGAGGCCGTGATTGCTATGCTGGCATGCGCGAGAATCGGTGCTATACACAGTGTAGTATTTGGCGGATTCGCAGCGAAGGAACTGGCGTCAAGGATCGATGACTCCCGTCCCAAAGTCATCGTTTCCTCCGGTGGTGGTGTATTGCCCGGTGGGAAAACAGTTCCGTACAAACCCATGCTTGACGAAGCTTTGAAAATTGCGAAGTTTGGTGAAGATGTGAAGAAATGTGTCATTGTACAGAGAAAGGAGATCATCGAATGTACGTTGACGAAGGGGAGAGATGTTTGTTACAGTGAATTGATGCAGAGTGTTGGCAAGCAGAAAATGGAAGCCGTTCCTTTGCCTTCTCCTCACACTCATTATATCTTGTATACATCCGGCACTACTGGTAATGTTATGGTTTTTTGTTCTTTAAACCCTGCCTTGGTTTGATTTTGCCTCACCGCATCGTGTTCGCTGTACTTATGCTTTTAATTCACACCGCGTGCTACAATTTCGAGAAAGGAACGCCAAAGGTATGGTCTAGTTTGATCTGAATCTTTCATCATTGAAATAGATTTATTCATTCAAATTTTCACTTCAACCAGGGTGTTGTGCATGATACTGGTGGCTATGCGACAGCGTTAAAATGGAGTATGTCCAAGTTTTACAACACCGAACCGGGAGATGTTTATTTCGCTGCATCCGATATCGGATGGGTCGTGGGACACAGCTATACAGTTTACGGACCGTTGCTTCAGGGGTGCACCACAGTTCTATACGAAGGCAAGCCTGTCGGCACTCCGGATTCCGGGGCATTTTGGAGGTGCGTCGAGGATCACGGTGTAAATACATTATTTAGCGCACCCACCGCTTTCAGGGCTATTCGTCAGGCGGATCCGAAGGGATTGGAGGTGAAAAAGTACGATCTGAGTGCACTGCGAGCAATATTTGTCGCGGGTGAGAGGTCGGATCCGAGCACACTGCATTGGATCGAGAACATATTGAAAGATTACAACATACCTGCTATTGATCATTGGTGGCAGACTGAATTGGCATTTCCTGGTGCTGGCAATGCACTGGGTTTGGGCAAGATTGAACCTCGTTATGGCGCATGCGCAGCACCGGTTGTAAGTGTATTTGTTGCTTGTTCATTTTTGCTTCGCACAAATGTGATGTTGAATCATTCGTGAACACGTTCAAGCCCGGTTATGACATTCGCGTGTTGAGTAAAGAAGGCGATGAGCTCCCGCCGAACACGTTGGGAACACTGGCAATCAAACTACCTCTTCCTCCGGGTACACTTCCTACTCTTTATGAGGCCGACGAAAGATTCATCAAAGAGTATTTAACAGCTTATCCTGGATTCTATGATACTAAAGATGCAGGAATGGTTGATGATGATGGATATGTCCACATAATGGTAAGAACAAAGGTCTTCGACTCCCAAGCTACCACTGAATCGTTACAAGGGGAACTTATTTCATCTTCTTACAACATCAAATAGGCAAGAACTGATGATATTATCAACACATCAGGCTACAGACTTAGTACGGGTGCTATGGAAGAGATACTACTGGAGCATCCAGATATAACCGACTGTGCAGTAATTGGAGTAAAAGATGCTCTGAAGGGTGAAATTCCTTGTGGGTTTGTTGTTGTTTCAGCTGGACGAGATTCTTCAAGAGAATCGGAACTTCTCAATGAGCTTGTGAGTTTGGTAAGGGAAAAGCTTGGACCTGTGTCAAACTTCAAAAAGGTAGCAGTCGTGAAATCTTTGCCAAAGACAAGATCTGGAAAAGTGTTACGAGGGACGATGAGAAAAATTGCAAACAGAGAGGAATACACCGCGACGCCTACGATAGAGGACCCGAACGTGTTGAATGAACTTACACCTGTAATATTGAGGCTTGTGGGTGTAGATAATAACTAGATTTTGCGCTAATGTACACGCAACATTCTGTATCTTTAGTTACGATTGGATAAAAAATACTCTGACGAAATTCAGGAACAAATTAATGCGAGGCTCCGCCACTTATCGACTCTGTATGGTTGCCAAGTACAAATACTGTCGATTGCCCGCTTCCGTAGTTCCCATCAGAATTCAAAATCAATTCGCCATCATTATACAACATATAAAACCCATATCCTTCATCACAACAAACTCCGTCCTTACCTCCATCTCTCATGTTGAAAGTATAACTACCATCCTTCAGACAAGCACGGTTGGTATAAACCGCCCAAGGCAATTCGTATGGACCTCCCTCCAATACAGTCTTTCCAGTATCATTATCAACAACATCCCATGTGGTTTGTCCCGGATTGCCATCAGTCTTTACGACGAGGAAGAAATCGTCCGCACATTCCGTATCACCATCACCATCGTACTCGTCCCCATAGAATGGGAGGGTAAACGTCATTTCATCTTCGTGGAAGAAGAACGAGGTCACACCCAACCTAACCCCATCCGCAACAATATAATAGCCCCCTTCACCATCAGTTCCTAGTCCATCGCCGCCAGAGTCCGATATCTTAAACGTAAATACTCCAGGTTGAACACAGTGTTGGAAGTTGTGAACAGTATCTGCGCTCAATTCAGACGACTTTGCGATGTTTATCAAGGCATCTTTCTTTCCGTGACGTACAAGAGACCATTCGTCAACATCTCCATCGGGGTTATCTTTCCCGATCGTCTTGTTATCAGTATCAATGACTATTTCAAGATGAATACAAGAGGGTTCTGTATGAGCTTCCTTGTTTACTTGCCAACCTGATTCGGACAAAGGTCGGAAGGCAATTGCCACAACGGCAATGGCGATCACAACGAATACCATAAAGCATGACAGTAGCTTGCACTTTCTCGTGTTCATTCGCTCTTTGCAAGTCATGGCCATGGAGGCTTTCAAGTGAAACCTATCCTCATCGTCTTCCTCCTGATCATTCTTATTTCGAGCATTCCGGTGAGCATTTTTATTCGACCTGTCAAACATCTGAATCAAAACATTATCGCCAAACACACTATCATTTGCCCACGTAGACCAAACACTCGATTGGTGTTGAAGCCGCAAAGATTTATTGTCAACGTCGTCAAACGAAGGACACCAACCCTCGAGGAAATTCTCTTTCCTGGCGGCAGCATATGGAGATAGCGACCTTCGTTCCTCGTTATCGTAAAGATATTCCTCCACCATGGAATCATCTTCGTAGTCCTCCGTGACCACAGACATTTGCGCAGTTTCCTTGGTCATACAGTTGATAATTCCCTTTTGACTGTTGCTCGTTTCGGAATCGTAAGATCCTCCACAATTTCCGATTATGCCCGGCCTGCTATTTTCCGATGAAACTGACCCAGACGAACTAGTGAGCGTCAACGAAGACGGACATGCCAATTGATTGGAAAGATTGAGTTTGAACCCGCAATTTGACGGTGTATTCTTGGAAGAAGACTGTCCGCCATACAATCCACCTGGGCTGATTCCGGGTGTGGCATTCTGACTGACATTCTCCTTATCGTCATCGGTCACTGGGTTACGCAGTTTGCTCTCGGTGTAGACATGTCCGTCGTTGAGGCGTTTGTACTTGGTTATCTCGATGATTTGCTGGGATCCATCGGGTAATGTGGTGGATTCAAACGTTTTGCCGATGATTACGGCGATGGGATCGCGGTTGTCGTCATTGGGTTTCGATGATTTGAAGGGAGAGCGGTTGGAGATGGTGGAGGAGGGTGGGGTGATGCCGGGTTTTGCTTTCATCGTTTTCTTGTTATAAATGGTGAAATGATATTAACGGTGGATGATAAAGGAGTAAGGTCGTGGCGAATTGTATTGTCTATGGCACAAGAATTAATGGTATGGTACATTTTTTGATTCAGTGTGTTTTAGGGCGTTGGCGGCAAGTAAACAGTCTTAAACGTTTTATTGTGTGAGCGACAACATTACGTTGTTCCATTCAAATGTGGCTTTGTCTTTACAGACTCACCAAGACGAGATTTAGACATATCTTTTGTCAATACTCGTCTAATCTTCCATCTCTTCAATGAAACGAGAAGGGTCTTTTTCTGTTCTTCTTTAAATAGAAGTATTTACCAAGATGTAGTACGATAACCTTACCTGTGCGCACAGTACAACTACTATTGCTAAAACAAGCAGTACGAGTCAGAATTGACTTTGAACCATTGTTTGTCCGATATCTTTGCCATCTTCTATGGCCTCAATATTAAGCCCCTGAGACCCGGGCAAGATTGCACAACCCTCTGGAACTATCTCAAAGGCTTAAGTCCAGCTCGACAGTCCCTCAGATTGCCGGGAAGGCTGCTTTAATTTAGACACCAGAACACACCTAAAATTCCGTAATGGTTCAAAGTCCACTCACGTAGATTGTGGTATGTTTTCTACATAAAAATGTATGTCTGATAGCAAAAGCCTATTGAAGGAATGCTTAAAATAATGCACTTTACCATGGGCGAGTAGAAGAAGTCGGCCAACAACTTCACCCCTGGCACTTGAGAGCACTGCGAGGAAGCAGAGTCTTGCACCGTTTGATGGAGCAGAGAAATCAGCCGGACAATTGATGACAATGATGGCATCTACCAAGACATCCACCACCCCCAAACCCTCCCACTACAATGAACGAGGAATTCACGAGCGCTGGCCCGCTCTCATCTACCGCCTCCAATCCCATCGAGGCTGGGAGGTCTACATCGATCCCGACATGGACGCGCCATCATCCAAGAAGAATGCATGCAAAGAGGAAACCACCGCGGCGCCATGCGATTGAGAGAATGAGTGCAGAGCAGTTCCAAACCGGACAAAGATCTGATGATCCAGGGCATCGGAGGAGGAAATGCACTGCCGTCAAATTTGTCGTGAAGGCAAACTCTCGATGCGACCACCGCAATGTGGGCAGGATGATGAGAATGATCCACTAAGGGATCACAAACGAGAGCATGCGCCTTAGTTGGAAAATTTGCCAACATGTCTCCACGTGTTGTTGCAACGCCGACAATGTCTGCTAAAAATTGGTCGACATGAAATGTCGCGGGCGCCGTGACTGGATTCATGGCTGGGTCACGTGTCGGCCTAGATATTTACCTAGCACTTTTTACCTAGATATTTACGTGGTAATTTTTTCCCTGCTCCACAACAGAGAAGATGTTTTCGTCGCTCCCACCACCGGAATGGATCGTTCCAATTGTCAAGGTATTGTCCACAAATCACAAGGGTACCCATGTGATGTGCACCATTTCAGTTGCAGTACTGCACTGCTGTCCGTGAGGACCGCGCACGGCTTCAGCGGATTGTTGCATGGGCCGGGAAACGGCACTGGATGAACTCACAACTTGTTTTGTTCTTGCTTACGCAAGAGATCATTTAAACTTTTTAGTTTGCATACTAATCAGTTTTATTCTAAATAAAAGAAAATCATTAACTATTTAATAGCTTAATTATCTATTCTAATTGGTTGATTGTTGTGTCTGTCGGGAACGGTATGGACGAACCCGCAGCTTTCCCCACAACGGGTTTGGCAGCATTGCATTCCATGGGTTTGGCAGTTGTCATGTTTCAGCAGTGTCAGTACAATGTACCTGACGCTGCTTCAATCTGACACCTGCTAAACTTGATGCCCTCGATCCCAACGCCTGAAAACCTGCTGCTGTCAAACCCGCCATGGCAAAACCTGATGCCACACAAGCAGCTGCTGCAAAACCACGGCACCAGCCACAGCCGAACCCGAAACAATCAACCAGTATGGCCAAACAACAACCCACTGATCCGGAACCTAGGTTGCAAATTACCCAGTAATTCCCCAGTAATTTAGGATTACTGGGTAATT
>JALLPD010000996.1:0-13400 GCA_036940065.1 Cyclotella cf. meneghiniana
AAGTAGACAAAAAAGTAGACAAAAAAGTAGCCAAATCCATTGACAGGACGAGTCTCATTCGCTATCTTCTTGCTGATTTTTTTGCTTTAACTTATACGCGTTTTCCTCTATCTTACTTCCTTCTCTTCACATTATTTGTCAGTTCTTTCACAGCAACAAGAAGGAAAAACCTTTTTTCTGTTTACCATAGGTATTGTACCAATTCCGTACTGTTACCCATTACCTATTATTAGCAGGTATAATAACTCGAACTGACATTATTTGCTAGCCAGTACGATACCATACCATTGTACGATACCATACAAACATATAATTGGCGTATAAACAATAATCCTCTAACGAACCAGCTCCTCTCGCCAAGTCAACCGACAACCTAGAGCACAAGGCCATCGAAAGTTCTCGCGCTACGGTTCCCGTTGCCCCGTCATTTTAACATAATTTCTTGCCCGCTTCAACACCTTCTATACTAGGTAGTTTCTTGGTCTTTCGCCGCCCCGAGTAGCATTTGCCTCATCTTTCACCCATTGTCCATCATCCCCCGCCATCTGCCACGTCCCCTAGTCCCTCAAACGCCTTTCACCATTCGACCAACGCACTCTGAATCCGAGCTCTCAACTACAACATCTCTTCCAAATAAATTCCATCACACATCACGCACAAAGATGGAGCACGACGCGCAATCCATCATCACTGAAGCAGAGACTACCCTCTCCACCACCGGACTGTCCGCCGCTCAAAACGTTTTCAAGTCGGCCATTTTGGATTGGGTCGATGACGTCACCATGGGTGATGTCGACATGCAGGGGGAGGCGAGCGACACTGGTGTCAAGGAGGAAGTGGCCAAGTTGTGGCTGGGGTATGCCATGTTAAACAGGCGGGCTAATTTGGTGAGTTTCTAATTCGGTCGTTGTTGCTGTTGATTTGCTTGTCACGTCAATGACGTTTGCATCGGGACATAAATGGGAGGACTGGCGCGGTAAGAGCCAGACCCACCTGACGATACATGAAAGTGACAGGGTAGACTAACACTTACACTAGC
This sequence comes from Cyclotella cf. meneghiniana, assembly GCA_036940065.1. Lineage (NCBI taxonomy): Eukaryota > Bacillariophyta > Thalassiosirophyceae > Thalassiosirales > Thalassiosiraceae > Cyclotella > Cyclotella cf. meneghiniana. The sequence continues at coordinate 1,040 of JALLPD010000996.1, forward strand.
AGTGCACTAGCACAAGGGGAGGACTTGCCAAACTTCATGATCACTGGAATGCAGAACCCACAATTCATCTAGAAGCACTGGCAAAAAGACCAACATCCTCTTTGAGCATCATTAGATTATGGCATATTAATAATAGATCTGAAATAGATATTACAGTCGTAGTGAACTCGACTTCTTTTTGGATTTGTCTCTTTCGCTCTGCCAACGCCATTTTATCGAAACTCGTTTCGTCATTTCATTCTCAACTCCTCCTGAAACTAACCACACTTTTCCTCCTTTTCATATCTTACCATTCAGTTTAAATCTGCCACCGAAGTTTATGAACAGGCCATCAATTGCCCTGTGGCGGGAGGCGTTGGTCAAATCTGGCTCGAATATGCCAAATTCCTCGAAGAGAGGGGAAGGCCACGCACAGCGCAAAACATTTACATTCGAGCATTGACGGGAGACAAAGATGGAGGAGTTGGTCCATGCGTGACCAATGTCGAGGATCAAAATTTGCTCTGGAAGGAGTTTTTGAGAATGATTCAAACGACGAGAAAGAACCCTAGTTTGACGCTGGAGGAGTTGAAGAGTTCCGTGCTGCAAGAATGGGGCAGGCAGCCGGTTGAGACATTCGGTAGCGAGGGCGCAACCACCGCTGCGGCCTCAGATAACGACTCTGCAGCAGATGCAAGGCCAACGAAACGCTCTCGCTGGAATAAGAAGGAGCCCGAGGAAACAACCACGATAACCCCCAACAGCATTGACACTGCGGCCAATGTTCTATTCACTGCGTCTAAAAATTTGCCTCCCGATATAGAAACGCTTTGGCACGCGAGAGATGGAATATCTCTCCCTACGCGGCCTGAACCACCTCTCTTTTCGGCTTCGCCGCCCAAGCTTGGAGATGCATCGGGGAAGGATCTAGTGGGAAACGAAGCGGCACTTAGTTTGTTGAAGATGATGGTAGAGAAGACTGCAGATGGTAAAAATTTGGGTTCGGCTTTGCTGGATTTATGTGAAGCATGTTGGATGATGATGGCTCTGAAAGAAGATGAGGTGGCCAAGTCGCTGGCAAAGCTGGATGATAAAATTGTGAGACCTTGTTACACAGTTGATTAACTGGAAGCATCTCGTGACACAGTCATCTAACATTTCATCTTTTCGGATAGATTGCTGACATGGAAACGCTCGAGGCTAATCTTGAAGCCCGCGCTTCTGTGGCGGGAGGAGCCCTAAAAGCAGTGCAACAGGCGAATGAGTTCGAAAGGAATCAGTTCTTAGCACAAGCGTCCATGCAGAGAGAGCACCTGCATGCGTCAATAGCATGGGAATTCCGAAAGGTAACGAAACCTTTGATAACAATCCGATAACGTATTTTGTAAACGTTCCATTTTTAACAGATGTGCTGCACTTTAATTAGCTTCTCTATATGCAACAGATTCTACTTTCGAGCGTCAGACTTCCTGGCTTCGACGGACCAACCGTAGACTCTTCAGCTATTGCATATCAATCCAAAGTTTGCAGTGTGATGCATTCAGCCTTCTATCTTCGTGCCCGAGTCGGGGAGGCCTCACACGCGACGATGATTAGCAAACAAATAGAAAACCTCGAAAAGATTATTGCTACCACCGTCAAGGTTGAACCTGTATTGGGACAGTATCCTAATCAGTTTCCAGCACCACCGCAGCCCGTTCCATTTCAACACACCATTCCGAGTATGCCAGCTCCTACTTTGTACGCCGTCGCTGCTCCTGTTTTCCCTTCACCGCCTCCCATGCCACCGCATATGCCTGGCCATCAAATTTACAACCATCAGTTCAAGCAACATTAAATTGCTACCTCTGCTTCTTTGAACTTTTCTTCTTCTTGACAGGTTTTTCGGAAATACTCATTTTATACAATGAATAATATATCTCATCATCCATATTCGAATCAACCTTGAATTCAGTAATCTGCGCACTGCCTTGGACAGAAGGAAGCAGTATAGAACCTCCCGCCGAGCCAATTCTGTTGTGAAGCAAGTCAACAGCAATCAATGACTTGTTTTTCGATAAAACGTCAGCAAAAATGTTGAGTGATTTCATATCCTCTTCGGCGTGACCAATGGAATTTTCTGCAAGTCTGAGCGTTTTGAGACTTGAGTTATCTAATAGTCCAACACATATATCAGCCAGTCCGACCGCACCCAAGCAATTACCTGTCAAATCAAGCGAGATCAACCCAAGTCTTTTGAACAGTAACATTTTTGCTATCGGACCGCCGCCCTTTTCATCAATACCGCAATGCTTCAACGAAAGCTTCTTCAGAGTCGAGTTGGTTGCGAGACCTCTACATAGTGCTGCGACGCCGTCAGATAACAGCGTTCTATTGAAATCCAAAACCAAGGAGCTCAAAGTTGTATTCATTCCTACAGACAGTGACCGTCCGAGTGCCATTGCTCCATCTCGTCCGATATCGTTGTCCATCAGTTCCAGGTACTCTATTTTCCACTCAGGCTGATCGAGGCTGCCTCCCTTAAGTGCTGTATTAACGCTCTTCCTTCGTGCAGTAGCAACAAGCATTGTAGAAATTGCTACGGCGCCACTATCCTTTATCCTCGAACGCATGATTCTTAAATCTCTCGTGGCAGTGAACGGATTCTTGATCGTGCCTGAGTCATCTATTTTTCCAATCATTGCGTTAACCAGGGCTCTGCAACCATCGGGACCTAATGCATCATTTTCTTCTCCTATGATCAAGATCTGTGCACCTAGGTAAAGCACCGTAAAGTAAGATCAAGTGACAGAGCGCATCATAATAAACCAGTACATACAAGTAATATCTCGTCAACTTCTCACATCTATTTGGGTTGTCTTCGTTTGTCAGTGCCCACTTGACTGATGGAGACGGGTCTATTCCAATGTATTTGCATGATTGAAGGTAGTTATTGTATAGAATTTTGGGATCGCATCCTGGATCGTGCGTCACCAATGCTTTTTTCGCACTGGGCTTTCCCATGGTGCTCTTTATGTATTGTATCGAAAGTTGCAATCGGATATGGATCCAAAAGGCCGAAAACCTTTTTCGGCCAGTTTTGCCTTGATTTGAAATAATTGCGAGTCGGAGCTTTCTGCATTCGAGGCATTCCACTTGTTTGGCAATAGGACACATCATAGAGATGTTTCAATTATCTCGCCATCACTTGTGTTGAGATCCAGTATGTCATCATCCGATTCTTCGGTTGGAAGTTCCTTCCAGTAAATCCAAGCAAATGCGCCACGCTTGTTTTGACAACAAAACATGGATAGCATGAACAAGGTGACTGTGTCCAGAGTGGCTATAACTTACCAACCTCCGATGTTCAAGTTTGAATACACGAAAGGAATGAGAAAACTCAAGTACCACAAGAATATCAATTTGTCATCGAAAACATTCATTCAACCCGACATGAGTGAGTTCGTCGCAGACTTGAGATTCGAGGTCAGAGGTCGTAAAAATGTTGCGGCAGCTGTGGCAGCGAAGCGAATCTCAGAAGTCTCCGAAGCGATAACCAACGCTCTCACGGGGAGATACAGCGAACTGCTCCAGGTTCCACCATCAAAGATTGAAAATTTGGTTAAAAAGTTACTCCTGGTTAACCCAATGCTGATTGACAATTCCGTCCAAACTGGGCCGATCGAAAGGAGCGCCGATGAGCAAATACGATTGAACAGACCTGACGGAACAGGGACGTTTTCTGTTGGCTCCCTTCGAGTCCTGCCGAAGTTTCAATGTCGTGATGGTGTCCCTAATATGATCAATACGAGCCTCAGCCCATCATCATCAATTACGGAAGACGAGGAGAATGAGGATTCACAAGACGAGAACATGCTAGAAGCACAAATAGTATCAATTCACGAAAGAGAGAAGCTCAGTGGATTTGGAGACTTGAACAAAGCATCCGAGGAAGATTTACAATTGGCGAAGAATGAAATGAATGAGGTATATGAAAAACTTCGAATATTACCAGGCGATGAAGAGTATGTTTATGATAAGCGTGTTGACTTTGAGGAGCCAGAGGAAGAGAGTAGCTGGGATTGACAACAGTTGAACATGAAAACAAGATTCGTGCTCTTTTTCGGAGACTTAATTCATATGCAAAGTTCTACGCGTCGTACATTATATTATCTTTTCTAGTACTTTCAAATTTGAGTCGATTTTGATTCCACTCTCGTGCCTCAATTCCTCATTTCATTCTATTTTAAAGAGTATCTTGCCATTACCACCTCCATTCTCCAAATACTCATGCCCACCCTTCACATCCTCCAACGCAAATACTCTATCCACTCTAATCTTCAACTTTCCCTCCCTCACCCAACCAAAAACCTCGTCGGCTCTCTCCATCAACTCCTCTCTCGTACGCACGTAATCATTGAGCTTGGGCCTCGTAACATACGCACTTTGCGGCAATAGGCGCAAAACAGGAAAGGGAGGTACAGCGCCCGATGCATTGCCAAAAGAAACGAACAGTCCACGCGTTGCCAGACAATTTAACGATATTTCATACGTTGCCTTTCCAACCCCATCGATGATCAATTTGCATCCGTGTCCATTTGTGATTTCTCTCACCCTAGAAACGATATCCACCGAAGTATAATCGGCATAGGACTTCGATTTCACATTCTCCAAAACGATCAATTCATCGCACACATTCGTTACGTCCGGAGCCTTGCATCGCGACGCGGTACCGATGACTCTAAACCCCCGAAGCTTACACATCTGCGCCGTCCACTGTCCCGTCCCTCCCCCCACGGCATAAACCAACACCCAATCCCCCGTTCGGACCAACCCATCTCCCACCGACGAAGACAGGTAATGCGCCGTCAAACCCTGCGTGACGCACGCCACGGCCGTCTCCATATCGATATCTTCCGGGACCGGGATCGCCCTGTCCATCGGCACGGCGGTGAATTCGGCGTAGGATCCGAAGGAACCGTAAACGACTCGATCGCCCGTCTTCCATCCCGATCGCGCGACGGAGTCGTCGTTTTCGCGGAGGGAGGCGACGACGCCCCCTCCTTCTTGACCGAGGACGAAGGGAGTTTCGCGGGGGTAGAGTCCGCTTCGGTGGTAGGTGTCGATGAAGTTGAGTCCGGCGTATTCGTTGCGGATTAGGATGTGGCCGGGTGGGCAGGGGGGGATGGGGTGATGGGGGGTGTAGCGGAGGGCTTCGAGGCCTCCCGGAGAGTGGACTAGGACCGCTTTCATTGGTTTAGGATGGGTTTGTTAGGAATGTGCACATGGATGTGCTCTGGATGTGCATATAGAATGAGATATGGATGCGATATGGATGCATCAGAGATAAGAACCGGATACGAACAGTTGATTTGAGTGGTATTGTAATTGGTATCTATAATGTAAAAATTTATAAAAAAATTAAATTAGATCAATCAGTTCTGTCATTAAAAAACTATGTCAAACAAAAAGATATCAAATACGTTACTACTATTCCCACCTCTCAATTCCTCTCAACATTTTGCGATCTCTTGAAATCACTCATCAACAAAATATAATCTCCCAACCCCCGACCTTGTCAAACCCAGCCGACCGACAACCATGACAGAAACCAAATCCCTCTCCATCCAAGTAGTTTCCACCGCCCTCCCCTCCCAAACATCACCGCACGACCCCACAGGAAATGACGCCTTCGACAGACACAACAAACCCCGACTCCGCCGCGACTTGATCCTCTCCTCCCTCGCCTCTTCCCACCCCGCCGCCGCTTCCTTCCACGTCCCACCCGATCCCTCCCGTGACCTCCTCGACCTCTACTCCTGCGTCCACCGCATCGACATGATCCGTTTCCTCTCCACGGCCTGGTCGCAATGGAAAACCCTCGGCGAAACGTCCGGCCATTACCCAGAATGCTGTCATCCCCACTGGACCAAGACCCGAGAAGAACCCGTCCCACCCCTGATACCCTGCCACTCCCCCTTCCGAAATTGTCCCAACGAAAGACCCTCCGACAACGTCATGGGCGCCATGGGGTATTACTGCACGGACAACATGACGCCCGTCGTGGGATCGCTCGAGCGGGAATTGCGAGAGGACGCCGCGATCGTTTGTCAAGCCGTCCGATGCGCGTTTCGAGAGGGAGGCGTGGCGTATGCCGTTACGACTCATCCGGGACATCATGCCAACGGAGACAATTTCGGGGGGTATTGTTATTTGAATAATGCGGCGTTGTGCGCAAGGTTGATGCAGCGGCGGGTGGAGACGGGGAGGTGTATTGTTGGGGAGAATGGAGAAATTGAGAGTGATTATTGGGGAGGTCAGAGGGACGGTGACGATTCGAGCAGTGGCGACAACAACGAGAAGGAAAAATGTCGAGTGGCTATAATTGATGTGGACTACCACTGTGGGAATGGCACCGCGTCCATATTCTACTCGGATCCATCGGTCTTTTTTACATCTATCCACTGCGATCCTGCCATTGAGTATCCGTTTAATCAGGGGTATGCGGATCAAATTGGAGCGGGGGAAGGAAAGGGAACGACGTTGCATATCCCTTTGGCTCCCGGTGCCACGTGGGATGTGGCTTATAAGGAGGCATTGGAAAAGGCGATGAAGGCTATTGCAGAGTTTGATGCGGCTGGGTTGGTTGTTTCGCTTGGGTTGGATACATATGATGGCGTACGTTTTTGATTGAAAATCTGCAAGTGTTTGGAGTTGATAGCTTGAAGCTAATCTCGTTTATCAACGTTTCTTTTCTTTGGAGCAGGATTCAGTTGCCGTGAACAGGGCAGGATTCAAACTGAGTGGAAATGATTATTATGAAATGGGTCTACTCATGGGTAAATTCATGATGGGTAAGAATATACCCACTGTGTTTGTTCAGGAAGGAGGGTATAAAATGGATGTATTAGGCATGGCTGCTGCCAATGTTGTTGGTGGATTCGCAAGAGGCGCTGCCGGTGGCGAGTAGAATTCGTGATTATGTTGTCATTTTTTATTGCTCTAGGAAAAATGCATGACTGCATTGAGAAAATTTAGGTTCAATGCTAGCACTTTACTATGATTTTTCGACAGGTACTATTCTATGAATTAGTTGTATTCTAATGAGACCGAACTCTATTGTGTAGGAGATGAAACATGGATGCACGCAAGCCATCATTGGCACTCAGTGGATCCATTCTCGGAAACGTAGTGGATCATCAACCATCACCTTGAAAAGTCAAAACGGAAAACCCTGTAGTTCTTACATCCCGGCCATTTGATCCGCCGCAGACGCTCCTCTTCCCCCGCCAGCCTGTTTACTCATAATAATCTGATCCACCCTCAAAACCGTCAAGGCTGCATCAATCGCAAGTCTAAAAGCCGTAGCCTTGGTAGCAAACAAATCCACCACCTTCGTCTCTTCCTCGACCCCCGTCGCATCAGCTTTACCCATGGCATCAATGTCTACCCCAGCAAGTTTCTTCCCACTCGCATGCGCCGCACCCAACGCCGCCAACACCTTCCCTTGATCCAAGCCGGCATTCTCCGCCAAAGTCCTTGGGACGACCTCCAACGCCTTCCCGAACGCTCGAATGGCATACTGATCCAACCCCGGACACGTATCCGCAAACGCGGCGATTCTCAGACTCATCTCCATCTCGGTGGCTCCCGCCCCGGGCACCAATCGTCCATCTTTGCACGCCGTTCTGGCCGCATGAACTCCGTCGTCGATGGCCCTCTCCAAATCGGCCAAAACAGATGAAGTACTGGCTCGCAACACGATGGTAGAAAGCTTGCTCTTCTTCCCTCCCTCGCCCTTTTGACGAAAGACCGTGACGGGTTTTCCCCCCACCTCCATCTGTTTGACGGAATCGCACCACCCCATCTCGTCGGGAGTGGGCGCTCCCAACCTCACCATGGCCGTGGAGCCGGTGGCAACGCACAACCGACGCAATTCCCACTTGGATCCGATTTTGAGACAAAGCATCCCATACCTTTCGATAAAATGCATGGCCATTTCCGAAACGGATCCTCCCGAAACAACGACATTGACTCCCGAATCGGCGATCGATTTAATAATTTCTTCCATCTTTTTCTCCTCGGACTTGTTGTAATTTTTCAAATCGTCGGCATTCTTCATGAGCACCGTTCCCTTGGCTTCGGTGGCCGATGCCTCCATCCCGCATGCGTACACCGCGATCTTTGCATTTTCGCACGAGGTAAGCGTGGTCTCCAACCCCCGGAGCGCGACGAATCCGTGAATGACGTGGGATTGACCTATGGACCCCCCGAGAATCTTGGCAACGCGTACCGATTCCGCATTGACGGATGCCGCCGCCGACGACGACATGGTTCCCAAACACGCCTCGGCCACCAAGGGTGCGAGTATATCCTCCGAACCCAGCTGCTTGGCCGCCAAGACCGGTCGAATGACTCGTTCCAAGTTCTCTTTTTTGCGTCCGTCTCCCATCCCCCCGTCACAAAGCTGCGTCATCTCCTCCAAACACTCCATCAACTTCTCTCCCGCAGCGGCGTACCCGCTCACCACATCTGCGGGATGCAATCCCATCCTCACCAAATCTTCCGTCTGCGACAACAATTCTCCCGCGAAGGACACCACGAGATTGGTCCCGTCGCCGCATTCGAAATCCTGCGCCTCGGCCGCAAGCTGGAGCATTTTCGCGGCGGGATGCTCGATTTCGAGTTCCTTGACGATCGTGGCGCAGTCGGAGGTGACGATGATCTTTCCGAGGTGGTTGACGACGAGTTTGTTCATGCCGTTGGGTCCGAGGGAGGTGCGGGTGACGGTGGAGATTTCGCGGCAGGCTTCGACGTTGCGGAGGGTGGCGTCGGTTATTCCCGAGTAAGAGGTGTGACCTTTTTTGAGCATGCCCGAGAGGCCGGCGGAGGGGTTGTACGACATGGATTGGGCCATGGTTCCGTTGGATGGTGTTGAGTTCGATCGAAGTGGAGGTTGCCTCGGGGTGATTCTGGGTCTGGACGACGATTTTGATATGTCGTATTTTTGTCCTTTTCAGTGATAGGTTGGTGCGGGATCCCTGTGGATGGACAAAAATCGAGAGAGGAATAATTTTTAAATATGTCAACAAATTCTAAATTCTAAAATATTTTTCGATAAAAACTAATTTTCATCGCGCTTTTAATTTTTTGCCAAAAAACATACTTTAAAGCCATTTCGAACACTAGTCGAGTTCTGGACTAGTCATAACGACTAGTCCAGAACTGGACTACCGTATATTACGGTGTATAGGCCACAGGGTAGTGAAGGCCACACTTTTACAAAATCTCATCTATTTTGCGAACATTTTCATTTTCAAGCCGTTAAACATGTAATAACAGTGTTAATTGTAGCTAAATAGATTCTCCTTTGCAAGACCAATCTGCCCATATGCTGGGCTCCACGTAAGTCCCATTGGTTCAAAAGTTATGGCTGATTGTCGCGCTTGTCACTACACATCACCTTGCTTTTTTTGGTAGGCTATGTATTTACATACTGTTTTTTGTGCAGTAAAAATGATGTTTCCTTCCCTCCCACCACTTGCGCAAAGCAATTTGACCTCTGTTGGCTCTGCCGCTACCCTCGCCCGCATTCAGTAGGGCACGACAACGGTACAGAATTCATGGGGGAGCAGTTCCAAGAGCTTCTAACAAGCTACGGTATAAAATCTCGCCGGGGAACAGTAAAAAACCCAACGGCGCAATCAATCGTCGAACGCCTACATCTCATGATTGGCGATCAACTTCGTATGTCACTGTATGAAGGCGACGACTGGAAAGAGGATATCGACACCCTCATCCAAGCATGTACGTGGGCCATCAGGACCGCCACACCTTCAAACTCACCGTACAGCCCCAGCCAACTTGCATTCGGCATGGACATGATCTTCCGCCAGAAAATCATGGTAGACTGGGCACTACTCAAGAAACTCCGACGCAGTCAAACGACCGCAAACAACGACAAAGAAAACAAGAAGCGCAGGCATCACGAGTACAAAATCGGAGACTTAGTTTTAATCGTTCAAGCCAACTACAAACGTTCCAAGAAATCCAAGCTCTCCTCTCCCACAGAAGGACCGTACAAAATCATCGCAATCCATGCGAACAGAAACGTCCGTATCAGGCGCGGGAACTACGACGAAGACATCTCTATATACCGCCTACGCCGATTTTAGCATAAATTTGAAATCAGAAAATGTTAGAAAACTTAACTTTGTTTTATTGCAAGCAAGTAGATCAATAACGATTATAATTTCAGAAGTTTAGTCCTAGATGATAGGACAGATATCCTATGCAGATTTTAGCATAAATTTGGAATCAGAAAATGTTAGAAAACTTAACTTTGTTTTATTGCAAGCAATCAATAACGATTATAATTTCAGAATCAATCAAGACTTTAGTTTAGTCCTAGATGATAGGACATTTCGATCAAATTAACATCAGTCGGACTAAGCAACTTCTCCAATCCTGAAACGAGACAATGACAAAAAGTGAAAATAACCAAAACAACCGCCAAGCCGGAGGTCAGGGCAAGCAAGCCAAGAAAACCAATCGACCGACAACCAGCCTAATCCAAATGAGAGCAACTTTGAAAATGAATGCATTGAATCCAAGCGAAAACAAGATCAAAGAATCTTTCAAGGAGGACAACGGCAACGAAATAAAGGAACTCATCCACACTTACAAGGACGGTGAATGCACGTGGTGGAGGTCTTTGTAATGGATGGCGCGATATAAAGGTAGGCGGTGAGTGGGCTGGAGGGTACAAAGCCCTCTACCACTGAAATTAACTGGCGGGAAGAAAAGAGGGCATAATAAATAAGATAGAAGTATGGTAGTATCTATTGATACTTAATTTTTTTATGTTTTTACATTACATGCTTTATTTTCATGAAAACACGGTATGTAGGCCACACTTTACAGGATCTCGGAACATTTGCTGTGGCCTATACTCCATGATATACGGTAGGGGGAGAGACACACTTTACAACATCTCACCATTTTTGCGGACAGTTCTGTTTCAGAGCCCTTAAACCCCTCTTTTTTGCCTAAATGCACTGGGAACAGGTTCCCCTTTGCAAGACCAACACTCCCATATGCTGGGTTCCCTGTAGTTCCATGGTTCAAAAGTTATGGCTGATTGTCACATTAGTCACTACACATCACCTTGCTTTTTTTGTGGGGTTACATATTGTATGGCATATTGTATGACATTATCTTGTCCTGCTGTCCAACAAAAATGATGTTTCCTTTGCTCCCATCACCAGAACAGGTCATTCCAATTGTTGGTATTGTCGCCACATCAAATGGCGGACATGCGATGTGAACCACTTCAGTTATGGGAACGCGCTACTTTTGATGAGGCCGGCACATGATTGTGGTGTTTTGTTGCATCTCCAAAAACGGGAACAGATACTCTAGCGGCTTATTTTGTCCTCCGTGATGGCAGCAATGGATGTCAGGTGGGATTCACACCCCAAGAGCATGCAGTTGGTGCTCATGGAGACTCTTTAGATGGTGTGATAGTTTGGATTTTTGAGGTGTATACACCTGATCATCCAAACTCTTACTGTTACATCTTGTATCACAGGAACTATGGATACACACTGGCAGAAAAGTAATAAAATGTTAATTTTCTATCTTGAGATTGATTGTAGCACTTAATGCTAAATTAAAAATTTGACAAAGATTAACATGCATTAACTAATGCATTGACAACCCATTCATATCCCTATTTTTTCCATGCGTTCTTGCATATTTCTTGATCAAGGATCCAGTAAACTTCAGACACCCAAGTTGCAATCATTTTGCAAGAAGATGTCGCTACTTCTCACCCATTTCCCCTACCTCTTCATACATCCAATCTTCCCATAGGTTCTTGACTGCTTTTTTTCAAAGGCCTATTGACCCCAGCATCAATGGGTTGGCATAAGTACGTGCACCAACCGGGGACATACTGCACTTCACTGCCAAGACGTTGGATCATTTCAACTACAGGTCCCATCATGTGGACACAAAAAGAGTACAAGATGAGGAGGGGAACAATTGAAGGGGATTGCATGTTCTTCCATGGCTTTAAACACTTGTCAATCCACTTCATTATCATGGCTTCATCCATCGATGCTTTCTTCTGCATGGTGTAGCAACACATCTCTGGAAAGGTTGGTAGCTCTTTGTTTGCAATTCTACCATTTGCTCACCTTTGAAAATTAGTAACGGCAATATATTACCGTTCATTGTTACCATAGCAGCTAGCATTGCCCTCTTTTTGTCCAATGTAGATGCTCTGATATGGATTGTATGCATTCCTTTTTCGGACCACGTGTGGTTTGCATGATAGGTAAAAGAAATAGGAGTCTGGTCCATGTTCAAGACATGGTCCGGATTCATATTTTGTACTTTC
>JALLPD010000997.1:0-13401 GCA_036940065.1 Cyclotella cf. meneghiniana
ATTCCCTGGCCCTGATCGCCCATTTTTGGGCCAGGTATATCCTTGGCCTACGTCACCATATACCATCCTCTAAATCATTACCAATCATGACTAACCATGCCAGCAACATGCCATTTGTTGTCACTGCTGATGAAAACAAATATGCCAAATATGAAGCATCTTTGATGAGCCAAGTGTCTGCGGCTATGGCTAGTGAAATGGCTTATGTTGCTTTTCAGAGTGATGATAGCTGGGGGGAAGACAGGATGGTGTGTCTATCATCAAGAGAGAGCATAGAGATATGAAGGAATATATTGGCCTTATGAATCCTACATCTTTAGGTTGCAAGTACCGTATGAATAAAGACTCATTTTGGATGCTAGTAGATATGCTCAGCCCCCATCTTCCTAGCACAGGAGAAGAGATGGAAAAGGGAGCTGTCCCTAATGGTCCCATCATGCATGCATCTTGTTTGAGTATGGCTTTAAGATATTTCACAGGGGGGATCCACTGGATATTTTGGAGGTGCATGGCATTAATGATGATGAACCTCTTAAGAGTGTGTTGTGTGTTGTGGATGCAATTCACCAGTGCCCTGAGCTCAATATTGTGTTCCCAGAGACTTATGCCCTGCAAGCCAAATGCGCTAATGGGTTTAAATCTAAATCTAGCATCAACATCAACTGTTGTATTGGTGCTATAGATGGTATGCTGGTTTGGATGAATAAACCCACAATTAAGGACCAAATAAACATGGGATTTGGACCAACAAAGTTCTTCTGTGGTCGAAAGATGAAATACGGACTCAACATGATGGGAGTATGTGATTCAAGGCAAAGATTTATCTGGGTTGAGGTAAATATGCCAGGTGCCACATCTGATTTCTATGCTTTTGATCAGGGTTCTCCCAAGAAGAAGCTACAAACCTCAATGTTTATTTGTCCAGATTACTGTCTATTCAGAGACAATGCTTACGTCGATTCACAATACATGTGTACACCTTGAAGAAATGTCAGTTCTGGACCTAAAGATGGAATGAATTTTTTCCACTCTTCTCTTTGTATTTGAATTGAATGAGTCTTTGGGATCCTTGTGCATCGATGGAGTATGCTGCATGAGCCAATGCCAGTCAATTTTACAGTCCAGAAGATCTCAAGCCTAGTATTAGCCTTGTGTAAACTGCACAATTTTTGTATTGATAACAGCATTGATGAAGTTGATCAACCGTATGTGACCAATATAGTCAATATAATCATGAAAGGTGGCTTGTTCCCCCCAAGACTTGACCATAGCAGTGCATACTTTTGGCAGTGTGATTCTGAAAACAAGTTGGATTCTTTTTTAGATGGTGGTGATCACATGGACGATCATACCAGGGATAAGAGGAGGTTGTATAGAGCATAGATGGATTTGCCATGTGACAGAATTCTAGATTACTTCACTGAGCAGTCTTTTGAGTGCCCAGACTTAGCTCATAGATAATGACATCACGTGGTGCTGAGCAACTGGGAGGCATTTGTTGATACTTTAGTTAAATTAATTGAAGTCTAATTGATTATTACTATGTGTATAAATTGTACTAAAATGAATTTCCATGTCTTAATTGTATTACAATTAAATTATTACTCTGTGTTCCTCTGATAAGTACATTGTTTAGGTTCAGTCACCACATCATTCATCTGTTGCTGTAGCTCATTGATGTCTTTCATCACTTCATCATATCTTCTCTTAGCTTGTTCGTACCTGTTCTTCTCCTTTTGATGAATCGAGTCCAAATCTACATCATCGAAATCTTCGAGCTCCACCTCAAGTTGATATATCTTGTCTTTCAATTCATTGAGTTGTCTTCTAACAGCTGTTGATGCCACAACAGCCACAGTTTTGTTCAATCTCACCACATTTTCCACCATCTCTCTGCTCATTGCATCGTTTACAGCATTGCCTTTCTTGGTAGAGTTAGTCTTAGATGACAAAGAAGATGTTGCGGTGGGTGAAGGAGTATGATCACTTGATACTGAGTTGTTTTGTGGAGCATTCCAACAAAGATAGAGATCAAATTGTTAGCGTCCATCTCTATCCACAAATAAAGGAGGTCAGGTGTGTAACCAAATAGAAACTCCTTCCTATCAACTCCATCCATCGAGACAAGATCATTGTCGCCCTTTTGTTGTGCTCTTTTCATAGCAAGCTCTTTGTTGAACCTACCATAAGTAAACTGTGTATTATCAGCACCCCCAACATGTTCCTTGTCAAACTCAACTTTCACCATGTCATAACCATTCCCACCCAAATTGTACTTTCTAATGATCTCAACCATCTTCTTCTTCGTTTGCTGCATGATATCCTTGGATTTATCTGCAGTCAAGTCACCACATTTCCTGCTGCTTAAATGTATTGTGTAGGTTTGGCAGCCTCTTTGTCAAGTACACAAAATCCTTGTCATTAAACCTCGCGCAGAGAAGTTCTTTCCAATCAGCTTCAACCTTCTCAATATTCTGATAGTCCACACCCGTTCTGTCCATCCCATTGGTATGAGAAAGATACACAGCCCTCACCGCATCATCAGTAGCTCGGACAATGATGAAACAAAGTCTATCTTCAATAAATAGATGCTTTCTACGCCCCCCCTCATCGGACTTGGCTGCTTCATCTAGAATCATTGGCAAGAACTCATTCTGGATGAAGGCAATATCATCAGAATCGGTGAGGCGGTACCTCATCAGTAGTTTCATGATGTTAGAGATCGTTATATTGTTGGGGTTAACATGTGTGTTCTTGTTATCTTGGAGAGTGGGGACATGACATTTGAGCTCATTCAAGATGAAGATTTAGCGAGCACAATCCTAGTCTTGTTCCCCTTTTTATTCATGAAATCCTCGAAGACATCATTAGACTCGGCAAACTTTTCTGGCATGTACAATGTTGGTGGGTTGATACTGTTGAATGACTCGTTGGCCTTGAGTGCAGCATTAATCAAGTCGTGGTGGTCTGTCGTCATCTTCTTGTTGTGCAAATCAGCCATCATCATGACAATGTACCTGAATTTGGGTTCAAGCTGTCTCTGGTCTTCATAGAAATGCTTGAAGGAGCCACTCTCCAATGCAATTGGTCCAGTGGTATTTGATGGACGTCATAGGCCAAGAATCTGCTTACACTTGTAAGCTCTAGGAGCTTCCAACTGGAACCTCCCAAATGTCTTCTTCACTTTGCAACAAGCAAAGGAAGTACACAAATCACAAGATAATTTTTCTGAGAAACAATATGCAAAAAGAAAGAAACATCCCATACCTGTCAAGGGGGGCTTATCAGGAAGAAATACCCAACTAATGGTTTTGTCTCAGAGACCCTCTTGAGGAAGATATTCTGCTGGCACTTACAGAAGGTAGCAGTCATGGAACTACTCTCAAACTACCACCAATCTCCTCAGAGATCACAAGGTGTTACACATTCATGGTTTTGCTATAAAATCTGTATCATTTGTAAAACCTAATTTAAACTTATAATTTCCTAATTTAAAAATCATTTTGCAATATGCATCTGCCTTTTCTACAAAACACAATATTTCTAGAAATGACTTAGGTCAGATGAATGGAGTTTAGTATAGAAATATTCAGTAATATGGGATGGGGTAAGGACCACATCCCAAGGGACTAGATTTAGCACAATTCTAAAAAGATCTACTTTGAGTTTAGGACGTTGATAGATGTAAGGAAATTTTTTAAAAAATAGGCCGTCATATAATCTTGGGAAGTTAAGGCTTTAAGATGGCTTCAATGTTGGTTTGGGAAAAATAGTTGGCTTCAGGGGAGCCATCATGGTAAGCACATTTGAGATTGGGCACTTAGGCTTTGATTTAGTTTAGCCAATAGCCCGATAGCGAATAGCATTTTTTCATTTTTTATTACTAAAATGTCTATTGCACTATTGACCCACACTATTGTTGATTTAGGTTGACCCAAAAGTGCAATTGATAGCAAAAATCGCAATTTGCTATTGATCTATTCAGTTTAGCAAGACCCAATAGCCCAATAGCAAGTGCTGAAGACCCCTCATTTTTTTATGGGTCCCAATAGATCAATAGATTTCCCCAATAGCGTTCTCACTCTCTTGACCACGCTTCACATGCAAAATGCCACACAAACACAGAACAAACACCTTGCTGTCTCAACCTCAAAGGCTGAACACAACCGCAAGCACAACTGGCAGCAAGAGCCCAATGACCACAACCCAGCAATGTGGTTATATAAATAAATATGAGTATATAATTCATTGACTAATTAAATTGCTAAACTGAAACGTAATTAAATAATTATTTAACTTAACCAAATTAATAAATTTATTCCCATTGCTGCAACAGTCAGTCAATTCACACCCATTGCCTGCTTGATGTTGCAAGCGTCAGATTGGGACTCTTGCACCAAGAGACTGCCGCATCGGTGCGAAGTTTGAAATAACTAACTTAAAACTGAACTAAGTAGTTAACTTTACAAAATAAACTAATTCATTAGTTCATAGAGCCATCGCTGCAGCACTCAGTCGAGTCATGCACATCATTGGGGTGATTTTGCAAACGGTGGACTCAGACTTGTTTGCTTTCAAGAATTCAAGATGGTAATCACTGAAAGAGTGGTCTGAGTGACTGCAGCTTTGGTCCAAAGGTCTCTCACGAAACCATCCCTTGGACATTCAATGGAATCTGTTGAAAATTGATTTCTTGTAACAAAAATACATTATTCTTGCACTTTTTGAACACACTATTGTACTATTGGACTATTGACTATTAACAAATTTCTAGATTCAACAACTAAATCATGATTTTTTAGTCTAAAGTGAACAGCAAAAAAATTCAAATAATCGCCAAAAATGCTATTCACTATTGGACTATTGGTCAAACTAAATCACAGCCTTAGAGAGAAATAATATACAAAAAATACCCCATTAGATTCAATGACTGATAGACTGTGGGCACCATCCACAAAAATAAAAAATGTTTGCTGCAAGAAGTACATTTATGGTATCTGCTGTAGAAACATACAAGTTCTGTACTGTTATAGATGTATTTTTGCTTGTTGAGTGATCACCTTTGATTGATCACAGATCCATAATGACATAAAATACAGAAATGTTTTACATCATGAGAAATCTGATAGAAAATAGAACGAGCTTCTCATTAATGTTAGATGCTAAGTTGCCGATTACTCTCAAGTTACTGAGTAATTACTGCTTAATCAGTAAATTAATGTCACACAGGAAGTAATGGTGGTTACTGACCCCTTGAATATTTTTTGGAAAGTAATTAGACAAGAGTTTGTAAAGTTAGATTCAGTAACATGTTGATGTAGCACAGTAATGGGTGGACTTAGAAAAAGTAACCATTGCAGACCCCTCCATTAAAACGTACACACAATAATGAAAGTGACGCCACACCCAACACCACTCCAACACATACATAAAAACACACACACAAAATATCCATCATGGCTTCACTCCACCGCCAACAACAGTATCACAGCAACTGCATCCAAAACTACCCAAACCTCCATCTTTACCATCACCAACTCCACACCACCCCCTTAATTCTCATTCTCCGTCCCTGTGCAACCCACCATTGCACCCTTGTTGATAGCACTGCCTACA
The DNA here is from genome assembly GCA_036940065.1 of Cyclotella cf. meneghiniana. Classification (NCBI taxonomy): domain Eukaryota; phylum Bacillariophyta; class Thalassiosirophyceae; order Thalassiosirales; family Thalassiosiraceae; genus Cyclotella; species Cyclotella cf. meneghiniana. Next base: position 5,617 of record JALLPD010000997.1, read on the forward strand.
ATTTTGCCCCCAAAGATGGCACAGCTTGGTGCTACTTATGATGGTGCCACCTTTGATGATGCCGCCCCGCCTACCATGGTGCTGCCTAAAATGACACCGCCTACCTTGGCACCACCTATGATAGTGCCATCAACAATGGTGCAGCCTTCAATTGCACATTCCAAGACAGTGTTGTCTCTCTACCCCCTCCAGCAACTGCAGCTGTTGCTCCTCCTCCAGCCAACACTCCACCATAAAGGAACCCTCATAAAAAGAGGTATCTTTTTGAGGGAATGCAAAAAATAAATGACAGGTTTGTCTTTGTGTGCTCTTTTCCCCTTCCCTGCTTTCATAACTTTAAAAAAGGGCTCACACATCTGTTTCTTCTCCTTGTCATAGGCTGGCAAGTCTTTCTACTTGCCTTTTTCTTTTGACCATTTTTATAGTTTCCAAAACATAAGCTTTCACTTTATGTTTTATCTTTTCTTATTTTGCAGTGGTCTGTACGAGGGGGGAGGGGCAAATGACACAACAAACTATTTCACAATAATTTCTGTGCTTAGGGATTGAATCTGTGCTTGGGGGTTGGATCTGTGCTTGGGGGCTGGATCTGTGCTTGGGATGGGAACTCTGTTCTGGGTTTTATGGATTTTGCATGGCTCTAGTTTTTCTACATCCAGGTTTTGTTCTCTAAAAAATAGTGTGATGTCTCACTTTTTCCTTGTTGATTGTTGGGTAAATTGTTAAGGTGTACTTTTAGTCATAACAAACAAAGTAAACATAAAAACAGACCCTAATCTATTTAATTGAAAAATTATGTGAGCACTGAATTAAATTATTTTGTTCCTAACTTTCTACTAGTTAAACTTTTCACTAGCTGTCATCTAGATAAAAGCGTCAATGAAGTCACATCAGACAGTAATCTGACAGTAATCTAGACAGGTTACTGTTTTTGCCTTAAATGGACAGTAAATTACTGTACAAGTGATTGGTAGGAGTCTCCGTAGGATTCGCATCTGATGTGACAGTCAGATTTACAGACTTTTTCAGTAACTTACTGAGTAACCAGAAAGTTCTTTTTTGGTTACTGGTTACTGATTACTGAAAATCAGGACAGTAACCAACAACAGTAATCTGCAACTGAGATTAGGTGATGTATATTGTCAAAAAGGTATCTTCTTTGGTATGGTTGGGTGTCAGGATGACGTCAATTTGTTTCTGAAGGTTTTAGTTCACCATTTTCTTTTATCTTATGAAAACTCATGTGATACTTTCTAGTATCTGATGTTCATGAAATAGATGAGGTGCCATACAAATTACCAATAAAAATTTACATGAGTGATCATGAAATAGTTTCTTACAAATAATTTTCTTCAGTTTTCTCTACCAACAAATGAAAACAATTTTCTTGCAACAAGCAGATCCTAATTCTTTTCTTTTTCAGTCCACTCTTCTTCTTTTTAAATTTTTCTTACTATGCCCTGACAAATTGGTCATGCATGAGTCATGAGAGGGTGCAATTGATGAAGCCAACCAATGCAGATCATTGTTCTGGGGTTTTCATTGACATGCACCCAGTAGACTATAGACATCAAAAATGTTTTATCCAAATATTTTCTCCTGACAGTTATTCCATGATAAACATCCTAAGTTTGTACCTATTGTCTGGCTTTATGTACACATTGTTTAATTGAAAGGTTTTTTACCACAGAGCACAACTATTGATTGATTGTTGATTCAAATTATCAGCAGCCAAAGTAGGGATACATGGTAAACAGAATGTCTCAATTTTCCAATGTAATATATATTTGTGTTCTTTAGTTTTAGGTTATAGAACTACTATTTTGATTTGGAACAGTTGATAGAATCCATGGATAGAGTTATTGTTTAATTACTCATCCAATTTTCAATTTTGAAGCAATAACACCAGCAGCTCACATTATTTTCAATTGAGTTGTAGCATTTACTTATTGTTCTTTTCACCTCGCCTTGATTATGAACATCAAAGCTAAGCTCACTTAAAAGACCATTCAAAATGTCATAAAAATACTCCATCTTTTCAAACATAAATATTTAATAGTTCTTCAAACAGATTGACAATTTATCAGACTTAACACATTAACAAGATCATGATCATAGGACAGGTAGTGTAGTTGTATTTTCAGTTGAATTATTTTTTACTTGAATTTGACTTATTTGTTTCTGCAATGGAAAGTTCATCTTCAACTTGTAGATAACTCTCCAGAGTAACAACTTTCAACTTTATTTGTTCTTTGACCACTTTAAGAGATGGAAAATGAGTGTTTTTCTTTCACCTTATTCATTGTTTGACCATTTTGTCAAATCACTTGCTTTTATCTTACCTTTCACTCTAAGAGACAGAAAATGAGTGTTTTCTCTCACCTTATTCAATGTTTGAATTACATCAAAGTGAATCATTTTTGTAAGCCTGGCATGCACTAAGCACTACTTGAGGGAAGGAATCATCATCTTTGTTTTCTGTGGCAAAAACACCTGGGTTGAAATTAGCAACATCATCCTCTCTTTGACATTATTATGGGCATGTCTCTGACCTCTTCAATAGAGCACTTTCTCTTGCATATAGAATATGATAAAATCAGAATCTACTACTAATGCCTAAGTTGCTGGGGATGAAAAGTGTAAGGTGAAGTTTTGTCTTGTGCATTAGGCGAAGAGAGTCCCTGTTTAATTGGGAATCTGGTGATGAAAGGATGAGATGGGAATGTATAGTCTTCCAAGGAGCAGTCAGCATAATCCGATTCGGGGATAACTCCTCGTTAGATATTTATTAAACTGGATGCACAAATGACGCCAACAATCCATAAAATATTGTGAACGGCTGGGCTGAAATAAGCTTGCTAGTGATGTGTATGTAATAGGTATGCTACTTAACGTGAAATGAAACAGTGTATTTGATTTAGGTGAGGCAGCAGCAATACAATACTGGTCTACAGCCACAGGTAGTGTGGCTTTCTTCATGGAAATAGAAGGTTCCAGACGAACAGTTGTGTCGTTTTACCGGCGGTGACTTTTTACAAAAACGTAATGCTAGAAAATGCACACGACCACGAGACGAAAAATCGACTTGCAACTCAACTCACAAAACCCTGTCAAGAAGAAGAAAAGCAATCAGTGACGCAATGATGCAAGCAACGGCCCCAGTAGATGACAACTAAATTACAAGCTTACCGATAAATCAACAACAGTAGCAGTAATATCATCATGCTTCGATCTCCTAGCCCTTCCCTTCGGAAGCGACATCAACATTCTCAGACTGGAAATATTCCTCGTCTTTCTGACTTTATTCAGCACCTTGCGCACGATCACATCTGAGACAGTAGGGATACCTAAGGAAAACGAACGAGAGCTGTGATGGCGTCCCTTGCGAATTTCACGATCATCCAATGCTAAGGAGCCATTGCTAGAACGAGTGGATATGCTACCGCTTCCTAAGTGTTTGCGCTTGCTTCCACCCTTGGCGATATCGTCGGCAATTGTGGTAATTGCTCTGGGAGTTTGAGATGGAGTGGCCCCGGGTTCCTTACTAACTTCAGTCCCTTCGGTAGAAACATGGGGACGAGTATCAGTTGCGGTAGTGTTGTCATCTGGTGGAGAAGTTAAGAAAGGTTCTTTCTCCATCGCAACATTTGTCTTGACAGAAGAGATATCATCACTGCTGCCGCCCACGTTTCTTCTCGACATCCTCTTGGCACTGGAACCAAACGAATGTTCCGCATCTTCGCCTACATCCATGTCATACAATGTATGAAAGTTGGCCTCTTTCACCCCTGCAATACGTGCATTATAGTAGTTCCGTACCCAACGCAACACGTCGTCGCCGCTCGCACGCTCCCAGACCCCATCGCTGGCAAGTATGAGGATACGATCGGCACCCTTGGTAATTATACGGCAATTTACTTCCGGTCGTGCAGTGATATAGGGCGCATGACGTTTGTAAGGGAAGAAGGACAACCGAGGAGTTTTGAGGTAGGCGTCGCCCAAGGCACGCGTGACAGCCAGAGATCCCGCGACGCGCTTGATCCCGCCCCCGGAAGCGGAAGATATTGCTTTAGGGGCATTGTTGCAACGGCGTAAAACGGCAGTGACTTCGGCGGGGTTGTACGCAGAGTGATCTGTCGTCAAGTCAATGGGTCGCATCAACATGCTTAGGGGCAAGGGAGGTGGGTGATCCGGCGGATCAGCAACCAACTGAGTCGGAGAGGGCGGTCGATCAATCTGCGTGGGTGAACCAGACCTCACCGATCGTATCTNGTATCTCCTCTTTCATTTCGTCCTCTGCTTCGTCATCTTCTGTTTCTAAACCAGATCGTTCCATTCTTTTTTCGTTGTCGAGTTTATTGTATGGGATATCGACACGGGTACGAACTCTGCTCCGAATGGCACTGACGGGAGGTTGGTGTTCCTGCGCGGTAGTAGACGCAGAATCGTCCGATTCTACTGCGCTCTCTTCAGAGGAAGAGGAGCTTTCGCATCTTTTGATGGGCGGAAGGGGTACAAATGGTTGCTCAATCATGCCATTTTTTTCACCTCGCCGTTGTCGTTTTGCAGAGACATACCCCATATAAGAAGCATTCCCCGCAGTGCCAGATGGAGGCGTTCCTCTGGTCATAAAAGGCTCATCATCCTCACATCCTTCCTCACTGCTATCGGAGTCATGATCGCTGCTACTAATTTCGTCGGCAATACTCACACTGGAACTCGATTCATCCTCACTCATATCTACATGACCCATAGAATGAGACGAATCACCTTCCGGGGGCACCTTGATGGTTCGGGGTGGAGCTGATCCGAGCATCACAGCGCGACAATCTCCCACGTGTGCCGTGTACAACATTGCATCGTGAGGTCGATAGTAGTGGCATTTGCATCCAGCTGGTGTGGGAATGAAAACCCCCTCGCTATCATGAGGATCATTGATTCCAATCTTTTTCCTTCTTCGATGACGTGGGCCAAAGATATCAGAAACATCGTCGTCATCTTCGGTTTCGGTGATTTCGCTCTCTTCCACCAACATTTCTGTGTTGTTCGCCTCCGTCGTTATGGAAGACGTGGATGACAATGTGCTTAATGAACTGACACTTTTGCTTTTGGTAGCGTAATCCAATTTTCTCCTCCGTGCAGCATCTTTATTGTGACTCGTATCCTCAAACCCCCTCGCGCCACGTTCACGGTGATGTGTTTCATGATCCACCCTTGACAGCTTACACCAATCCAATCGTTGCACGATAAATACAACCAATGCGCACGCACCTGCATTCCAGCGACCATTACTCACACAAGAAGTTTGATGCGTCGTCACAGGATCAATGGAATTGATCCACCCCTCGTCGACGGCCAAGAAGGAGTCAGTGATGGCACGCGTGATGGCAGCCACCTCGGCAGGGCTATGAGTCCCCACAGGAGCATGTTGCGTCACGGGCGAAACGGCCGTTTTTACACTGGTTTTGACACTGCTCACACTCTCCCCATGTATGATAGGATTTCCCGGCAATAAACTGCTTGCCACGCTGACGGGAGCCTCACTTTCTGCTTCGGATTCACTCTCACTGCGTAATATACTAGAACCTGCCATAGACCCTCCACCTAAACTGGTAGTGCCGCGACTGTTGTGATCGACCCCAACATCTCCCTCGCTTTCACTATCTTCGTATGGAGAACGGTAGTGTATACTGTTTGGATTGACCACATCAATCCCCGCCTCGCGCTGTCTCGCCTGATTCTTGCCCACAAACCGACTTCTATCTGAGCTCCTTATGAGACCGTCCAAATCCAAAGCATTCGCATCCCTAAACTGCCCATTGACATTACACACACCCCTATCGACGATCTCGGAGTTTAAAGCCCGTGCCACCGAAGCAGCAATATGAGGTAAAAGCACCTCGGCGGCATAGGTGGCCACACATCCCCCACCGTGTCCATCGATGACACTCCATAAACTTAACCGTATCAAAGAAGTGTTATCTTCATCATCTTCCCCCGGTAAGTTTGGTTGTTCCTCGGGATTCGAGGCGGTGGTTCCTTCTTCGCCCCCATCGAAAATACTGCCTTCGCAGGAACTGCCGGATCGTGACCCGGTGTTGTTGTTATTGTTGTTGCTAGTGGGGCCAGCATTTCCAGTCTTTTTCTCCACGCGCATAGATGTTTTGGGGGGACGAAGCAAGAGATTGACAAAACTGCTGTACCGATCTTCGGAGGGAGCGTTGGCGTCATGCGTGGACGTCCACATGCACGATCGGGAGTCTTTTAATACCGGCAGTCCGGAGGGTAGATGACGATGCCTTCGACATCTTCTCCTTCGGAAGGATGCTGCCGAGGAATGGAGACTGGAAGCCGGTGCGGCATTGCCCGAACAGGATGATACCAGATTGGATGGATCGAAATTGACGCAAGAGGACGAAACGGTGGTGGAATCATTGTGATCGGGCACGGATCCCCCCACGGCGACTGTCACTGTCTGTGGCGGACAGGGCGAATTCAAGCTACTCTTTGAAGAATTGCCGTTATTGCACCCCGAACTGGAAGAAATAGTCGTCTTTTTCTTACTGATAATACTCGTGGGTTGTTTCGTGATTCCAACGTGTTTACGAATGCCATCGTCCTTTATGACTGCCCCGGACATTCTGACTAAAGAATGACGAGCAATACCAATGTTGGACGTCCCCTCACAAGAGTGAGTCGAGGCCGCCGTCAAACATACAGATTTTTTGCTGCCAAAATCAGAAACCTTGCTTGCGATTTCGGTTAATTTCTTACTCCCCACCGATCTGGCGGAACGTCGCGAAGCCAGGGTAGATTTTTGTTTGAGTGCGCCAATGGCGGAGGACGGGGGGGGATGCATGGCTGTCAGGTGATGGCTACCGTGGTGGTTGGGCTTTGAGGAACGATCGTAGTAAAAAATGAGAGGGCGGGGGGCGGAAGAGTGAGAGTCTTTTTCGTCGAGTTCGGCTTCCGACTCTTCCTGTTTGCGAAGGAGAAATTGAAGATCAAATTTAAGGGAATATCATGTTTATTTGGAATTTTAAAACTGATCGATTGCCAACTTGTCTGTATCGTATAAAGAAGGGCAATTAAATAACAACCCATTAATATTGTAGCTTACCTCTGAACTGGCAAAATAAGCATGATGAGGCTTGTTGTTGCCAATGCTCGCTGCACGATTCGCAATCGCCCCCGAATTCGTTGCAGTCAGCGCAGCGACATTAGCCAAGGAATAACGCGATTTACTACTCAACGAGGAGGGACGCGAGATTGGCACCGCCGCCATTGCTGCCGACTCTGACGAGGCGGGCGTTGTTAGAGAGGGCGCCGGGAGCTGGGTGCCAGTCAGTGACGACGACAACGAGGGCGACGACATCAATGACGGGGGAGGTGAGTCAATGCTTATACTGGAGGCCTCCACAGGGGAAAAATGGGGATCCGCCGCGATGTCGACTCTGGAAAGATGTCGGACGGGTTCAACCGGAGAGCACGAAGACTCATTGACATGATCACTATGCGTGATTGTCTCCGCTCTCTCCTCGGAGGCATCGGCTTTTAATTGAGCAGAAGAAGGTGGCTGCATCGTCACATCGATTGGGTATGCCGGGGAAATTGCTTCGCTCGGTGCCTCCATTTTTGACGTACTGAAATCAATTGTAGTTGCCTGTATTGTATTATTTTTTGCTTTGTCTCCCTGTGGCACAGATTGCCTCTGGCAGATGGAGGCAGGAAGGGGTGAACTCGACCCTCCCTGAGAATTGAAACCCCGGTATCTTTAAGAATTGC
>JALLPD010000998.1:0-13397 GCA_036940065.1 Cyclotella cf. meneghiniana
TACTTAAAATATAATTGAAATACTTTACTTTTGTCAAGAAGGAGAAGTACACGAGATATTTTGGATCTTGAAGGTTCAAAGACATGGGATCCAAAAATACACCTCATATTGTACCAACAGTCCATAGAATCTGCACATCAGGTCAGTTAGAACAATATCCCTGAATTCTGCTGGTGTGTTCTACATGCTTGTGTTGCAAGGTGCAGGATCAATTTTAGCAGAAGAAATAAGCTCATAAAAAGTATTTTACTTACCACCAATACAACATTCTTGATTCCTACCAGAATTGGTTTAGTTCAGAAAATGGGGTCTCCATTGGACCCGGAGTTCCATAGGACTTTTATTTTGCTACTGTGGTGACCTTTTAGAGATTGTTTGTGTGCTCTGAAAGCTTGACTTTCAGTTGCCAGTCACATGATGGCTATTGGCAGTCCTTGGTGCTATTGTCATCATTGTCACATATACTGTTTGTATGATCTTTGGCAATGACATTATCTTTGGGAGCACTTGTAGCGTCCTCAGTGTTGGCACAATTTTTTTTGATTCTTTTGAAAATTTTGTCTTTGATTCATTCCAATTAATTATTTTGTACTTGTTATCTTTCATACAAGTGTTCTTTGATTTTTCAGTCTTCATGACATTGAAATTAATTTTGTTATTCAATTCAATTTTAGTGTGTAGGATTGCTTTACTTGGATAAGGGTAAGTGTACCTTGTAATTGAGTTGCTTGGCAGTTATGTAATTCCCCAGTGTTAGCCAACTGGCAACTTCAAGAACTATTGTTGGAGTCATTATCACTGTTTGAATCATTCATTGACATTTCCAGTGCCTGTGTGACTTCTTGGTTGTGGTACAAACCTTTCCTAACCTCCAACTGGATGATCTGTGCAAAATTTGTATCATCTTGTTCCCTTTCTCTGGGCAGGGGCCTGGATGTACCTCAATTCCTTTTGATCCCGGTACTGTCGTTTTGAAATGGTGAAAGTCATGCACATTGTGGCTCTTGTGCGGCCCTCCATGCTTCTTGCATCACAGGGAGTGCTTATGGGTCCAGCCCACATTTTGGGACTTCTTGGGGATTTGCAAGTCAATGGACTCTATCTTGCACACACCTTCAGCCCCTTTGGCTTCAATTGCATTTGGGGACTTATGATTGAGCTCAGCATTATTATCAATGACATGCAGAAGGGCTCTAGCACTGATGGGTATGGTATTCTCCGTCAAATCATACTGAGTTCACCACTTGGCTGGACACATGTGCAACAGGTGAGTGGCAAGGTTGGCATTATCAAGGGGCAGTATCTTTTTTGTAGCTTGATTAGCCTTTGGACTGTGATACAAGCATGATAGCATCTCAAGGTAGCTGTTAGCACTGTTCTACTTGAACAAAGAACTGACAATTGAAAACCTATGTGCCCATTTTCAATGGGTTGGGGATGTATCACTTGAGGTCCTTGCCGATGTCATACCTGACCACCTGTTGAAGATGGAATGTGACACAGTCAGAAAAGGAGTTCCATATCTTTGTGGGAGTCTCTATGTGCATGACCCCATAGACATCTTCCCAGGGAGCGCAAGTCACTGTGGCCTTGATAATGTTCTCCCAAGACTGCCTGGCTTTGTTGGAGAGGAGCTTTCCATATTGCTCAAAGGCCTTTGTTCCTTCCATGTTGATGGCAAGCTTTGCAGCTTCTACAGTCTTTAAGGCCTTCTTGTAGATTGTCTTGGCAACTACTAGGGGAGACATAGCATCAGAACTTAGAGTGGGTTCCTCCTTATCATCTTTGGCTTTCTTCTTTTCGGTGCTATACTCTGACTTGTGATATCTACATCTAGTGCAGACTCAAGATTCAATGCGGCCATTTGGAAGTTTGCATCAAACCTTATCTGTTTGCATACATGAATAGCAGTGCATACATGCCCTAAAAACTGCTCAGGAGTCCTGGATCCCCATATTCCCAAATTGCCACCTTGAGCTTGTTTCCAGTGTGAGGAAGTATCAACTTGTAGTAGGTGGTCTTCTTGGTTTTCTCATTGCATCCTGCATTGGATCCTGTTCTACAATGTAGCATATGGGAGAACTTGTATCTGACACCACTCTCACACTCAATCCACTTGAGTCCTCAGGAACAGCCTTCATGGAGGATATGGAGCCTTCATGGAGGACATGGCTCATAGTTGAAAACCTAGATAATTTTTTTGTATAAGCTTCTGGGAGGCTGGAGAAAAATATCATTGGTACAGTGGCGTGCAGCAAAAGTAGTACCCTGAATGATGAAAATTGAAGTTTTAGACCGTCTGATGTGTGGAGGTGAATAATAACTTTGGAGTTTGGCTATTGTACGATAGTGACCTGATCCAATAGTTAGACCAATTTTTAGTTGTAGGAAATAGGAATAAGACATGGTTTTCCAACTGATTGGAAGTTATTGTTAAGTGCTATTGAGTTGATTAAACTGAGTACTACAAACTGCTAGTCCTCATGTTTTTATCATGTAATTTATATGATAACTCATTTTTCTACAGTAACTGATGGTAGGATTGTGCCATGGATTATCTTGGTCTTACCAGAAGACTTAGTCTTGCTGGTGGTCATTCTTGTCAAGACCTCCTGGTCTTGCCAGGTGTCTAGGTCTTGGTCGCAATCCCTTGGAGTACCATGATGTTTTTGGTACTTTGGATGATAGGTATCTAAAGGATTCATTCAGCATTTAGGGTGTTCTTGTGCCCCATTTTGGGCATATTTGTGGCAAGATTCCCTGAGAGCATTCTTGGCCACGTCACACCTGTAAATTGAACTTACAAACTAAATGCATAAGCCAATTTTATCTCAGTTTTAAATTAATTGATTGCTTTATTGTTCTTCCTGGCCAGGTCTCTTGAAGTTGAGCTTGAGGTTGAAAGGCATCAAAGTATTCAAAACTTTTCTGGGCACAGATTATACCCATCTCTTCTGAGAAATAAGTATCTGGGTCAAATTGTACTTATAATTAAATTTAAATTCGAGAACCAATTATCACTGCCCTTTTATTTAGAACCAATCAGGAAGTTTTAATATAACTTAATAAATAAATTGCAAAGATGGATGAGGGGAATATTATTTAAGCAGCAAAGCCATCAACATTTATTTTCATGTAAGTACACATGCCTCAAGCACACATTGCTTTCTGTACAAATAGAGCTTGCATCCTGACTCATTTACAGTAGCTATAGTTCCACGTAATATTTTATTAAGACAGAAAATATTGTACAACATTGCATGTATTATTTGAAGCTGATCCTCAGCACAATCAATGAAATACACATAAGAACTACTGTGATCACCAAAATCATGGGAGATGATGTCATCCTCTCCATGAACCCAGAAGTAACATGTGGTAATTGGAAAAGTTTGTAGCCTTTTGAAAATGTATGCTAGATTTCATTGGGATCAGTGTCCCATATGGCATGATATTGATGTTCATATACAACAGTTAGTAGGAATGGACTGTATGCTTGTTGTCAATTGTGGGTAGAGGGGTGGATTGAAGGAGGATGGGATATAGATGGTGGCTAATTTTAATGTTGATGACAAAAGATTTCAAACTTTGGAGGTGTCCAGAACATGAAATATTTTGTTGAGAATCACTGTCTATCCATTTGTACCTGCATTCTGTATGGAATGCACAAAAGCAATAAATGTAGTTCCCACAATGAACAGTGCTGATGACATGGAGAGCACATTTTCCTAAACAACTAAAAAAGACAGAAACGATGCCAGCATCCTTGTATCTACCATCATATTTGCCATCACTTTCAAATTATATATTCAAAGACAACTGAAGCTTACTTGATGACCAAACATCTTTTGTAAGGATAGTGTACCTCATGGAAAGATTGATGTAAGGGGAGATATTATGTTTTGGTATCATTTGCAAAAGGAAGTGTGTTGCTGGAGTGTCTATCATCAATCCAACACAATGGGTTGAAATGCTGAAGAGTCTGTCATAATTGGAACACAATACATGATAAAAGGGTGATTGGGTTGATGTTGTGAGTAAAATTTAGAGTGAGTTCTATTGCATTCTGTTTGTAAGATACCATCTTCAGTTTTAGTAACCTGTGGTTCAAACATAACCATGATGTGTAGCAATAGAGGGTTCTTTGTTGAAATGAATTCATGTAATGCACCTTCTTAGATGAAATGCTTCTTCCTGGGTCCCATAGTGACTTTTGCATTGATCCAAAGGGTTTAGTCAATTCTATACATGTTTATAAGTGATATTATGATGCTCCACATCAATCCTAAGTTCATGTTTGGTCAAGTCCATTGCTCACAAAGATGGTGTGGTGGATTGCATGGTTATTATGGTGAAATGTTTGGTTGTGCAATGATACCATATAAACCTTCTTTTAACTAAAGATACCAAACATACTAGAGCACTGTAGAAGAAGGGCTCTGATCTCCAAACCGAAGTGGCACCAGTGGTAAATTGGAACTTTGCTTTTGCTGTTGAATGACACGGCAAGCAAAGAAAGTGCTTTGACCATACCTCCTCTATCAATATCAATAAAAGCCATCAAATAGGTGAATGATCAGTTGATGTTTTCAGCCACCCCTCATCACAGAGCCACCAATCATTGAACTTCAAACTGCCACAGGAGACAGATGTGATTGACATGAATACCTTCTTGATGAAATGCTTCTTTGTAGGCCCCATGGTGATATCCAAAAGGTTAATTTAACTCAAGAAATGTGTAAGTGATGATTTGAAGACCTGATTCAACCCCTTTTCCATGTATGAAAGAGTTCACTGCTTTCAAAGATGGTGTAGTGGATCCTATGGTTGCTATAGTGAAATGATTAGTTGAGTGATAAGCTCATAAATTTTTTTCTTACATAAAGGTAACAAACCTACCAGAGCTACAGAGAAAAACATTCTGCTGGGGAAAGCGGTATGACAATGGCATTGAGGGCAACAGTACGTACCACTTGTTTTCAATAACATGTTGAGTAATTCCCATGATGGTTTACTCTAGAAGTTCATCTGTGTGATGTCACTATGTGGTCTATGTACATTACAATATTTATGCATGAGTTCCTACAATATAAATTTTTATGAGGAAACCAGTCATAGTACATGTTCATATTTACATTATGTGACCTCCCAATAATGTTTCAAGTACACAATGATATGTCACCATCTACACATGTCGAATGATGATGTGGTTGATAAAACTATGAAAGTCATGGTTACTCATGCCTGAACATATACAAAAAAATATGTTAATGTAATTCAAACAGGAAAGCAAATGTACAGATACATTAGGGGCTGTCACAGTTTGTGCACACATGCAGATGCCAACATGATGACAAACTTCAAATTATAGGAGTCTGGAGGTAATGGTCCCATCTCCATAAACTGTATACAAACAATCCGTCCTTGGTTATAGATCATGTAAAGAACTTTATGATCATATCTGCATCTGCATCATGATATCATGTGCAAGAAAAATCTTGCTGACATTTGCATCACTTTTGCAGATCACATCATGAACTCTTGAATTTGGCAGATTTGGAAGTCACAATTCTGTCTGCAAAAGATCATTTCTATAGCTGCAGGGAGTATCAAAGTTCTCAAGGCTATGATTTTAGGCTTAAGCAAAATGATCATCTAATTTAGAAAATTTGACTCGTGAAGATGCAAAAATTTCAATAAGGAATCTGCACTGGCTTTTCAATCCTTGTTCACATGCTTTGAAAGTGAATCAGAATAGGTATAAAACTGTTACAATTACTCATTACTTCTTTTGCTTTTGAAATTGAAACTGTGTTGCCAAAACATTAGTTAATGTTCTTCTGTTTTTAAAATTGACACCCCCCTATCATTGAGGGATCCTGGAACAGCTGTACATAATGATTTTGCTGCTTAAGGCCTAAGATCTAGAGCACAAAGCTTGCCATGTCTTTTTTTAACTAAGAAGTCAGTTTTTCTTTGATTTGGTATTGATTCCAATTGTTTGTAGATAAATTACAAAAATGGGATTAGAACTCAAGCCACCCATATCCCACCTGTACACTCCCATAACCAAACTGTACCATCATACATGGGATGATTATAGAATCCAAGCCTCCCATAAGCCACCCATACAGTTTGTACAGGTGGCGTAGTGAAGTTTTTGTTTGCAGTGCAATAATGGTGATGTAAGAAATGAATTTTGTTGATCTATCTTACCACTTGATATATTGCATACTGTACACACTGATTTTATCTTTTTGCCTTGTTTTCTGACTGTTTGGACAGTTATTTAGGTTTCTAAGGGATTTCTTCCAGGTTGAGCAAAAATGGCTGCTCAAAATATGTCCATATATACCCTTCCAGACAACAAAAACACATAGGAGATGGATCATTTTCAACATGTTTCCTATGACCGGACTTTGTGCCTCAATTACTGTCAGCTTTTGGACAGTTATTTGGATTGCTGTTTGTATTTATGCAACAACAGGTATTGTTATATAACCAGTTTGGGCAAATGATGGCTTCAAAAAGATAGGCACGACAGTCAGTCTTCTGATAATTTTAGCTTTGACAAGACATTCAGAATAAATGCAAAGCAAATTTTTGGCAAATCAACAATTTGTTGTTTAATGTATACATCAATCCAATTGTTGATCTGTCACCATGGGCATTGCATCTCCAGCAAAACTACAATAATACCATGTTTCGATTGATGCAAAAAATGATCAGTTATATGCAATGTCCATGAAATTCTCCCACATTTTTTAGTATTTTGTGTTGATATGGCCCCTGCTGTTTGTTAACAATATAGCATAGTGATTGCAAAACATGCAGCAAAATATCTCAATTCCCATGTGCTGCATATGCATCCAATTGTGCTTCACAATACCCTTGCATGGTTTCCTCTTAAAATCAGTATGACATGGATCATAATGCTTGATATCATATGGTGATCACCAGCATGCATTGTTCCAAAAAGAATGTTTGAGTACCCTGAATCAGGGACATTGGCAAACTCAACAAAGATATAAAAATTAAAAAAAAATCTATTCCCAATCATTTGACACATCCTGCATGGATGCTCTGTGTATGATTTTTGCTTAATTGAATGTTTGAATGTAATACTACACATTAGATGATCTTTGTACATTCAAAACTCATCTGGTAAACAATAATAAAACCATTTGCTCGTGCAACTAAATGCTCCCTCAACAATGCAGAGATAATTGTGGAGGAAATCACTGTGGACTAATTGATGCCGAATGCTACATCAACAACATTGGTATCATTCCAAAAGTTGCACCCAACATCTCATGCTCATTGATGTCATCCTCAGCTATTTCAAAATCATTTGTTTTGGCATCAACCCTCTCAACAGCTCCTAGGCAAGGTTAAAATATCTGACTGGCTAGACTCCTGGTTCATACCAACTGGATTGAAACCCCAAGCCAAGAAATTTGTTGTCATCATTACATTGAATTAACTAACCAGTTCCACAGAAATTTGTTCTTTTGTTCATGCAATCAATACCAATAGTCTATCAAGCCCACATTTTAGCATGCCTTACAGCTATGTCAGGACTCCTAAATCATTGACACCAGGATTGACCAATACTGATGCAAACAGTGTGTCTTGGATGTACTGATGGGGGTCTCACCTGACAGAGGGGAAGAGTTATGGAGTCTTGCTACATGTTGATGTTTATGTTCTTTTATGCCTTTGCTTTGTTTCTTGACAAGCCCAAGCTGCTTGACACATGTTTTAACATGTCTGTATTGATTGCCATTCCCAACTGATGAATCAGGCACAGGAACAGAAATAATAGCAGCAAGATGCCATGCTTCAGGTTTTGCCTGCATACCTATCAAAGAGCTATGCACTGAAGCCACTACGCAACAATGTGATTTTTCACTTAAACTGAAACAGGGGATGATCTATTCATCACTCTTCAGATTCCCTGTCTTAGAGGAAAGGAGCATTTTACCCATGATTGGGTTCATCATTAGGCCAATACATTTTTTGCAATTTCATCAACTTCATGTCACTCTTTTAAGACCTCTTTATATGGGTTTGAAGAACAAGGTCCCACTGATATGCTTAGAACAATATGGTCCTATTGATATGTTGTTTACAGATAGCCTTTTCATCATGTGGTAATAATCATGATAAGAAAGTTAATATGTTTTATGATACCTCCCGCTCTCAAGGTAATTTGCCAAGACAAATAAAGATTCTCCTGTTCTAAGCTTCATGGTCATTAAAATGATACTATAGGAGGCTTAAAAGTATTGCAATGTTTCATTTGTTTGAAAATGATAATATTTAATTTTCTATTCATAATTATGTTTGGAATTAATTATTGTTTGTTTTGATGTATGGTTGATGGTGTGTGGTTGTTTGTTACATTCAATTTTCAAATGACTATAGAAGCATTTGAACTTGTCCATAGTAATACGTACAGACTTGTTGGCAATTCTACACCCCTTTTCATTCTCCCTTGGTGCCAATTCATTGTTGTGTTTTTGAACTTGGAATTTCTTTGAATTTTAATTAAAAATAGCTGGAGAAAAAAGTCAATCAACCATCATCATTGACAAAGATTTGGGGAGAGCACAAACATACATTCATCAATGCAGGCACACATGATCCTCATTGTCCAAAACATTCTCATGTTATTTTAATGTCAAATGCTAATGGCAAAACATGTCCCCATAACATTTCTCAACTTACCAACAAATTTGAGAGGTATGGCAGAAATTGTGCAGTGCTGACTCTTTATCAGCCCGATTGGATGAAAGAATACAGAAACATACACTGCAGCTTTGAAATTCCCCTGGCCACCTCAAGTTTTTTCTTTATCAAGTGAATACTTGAGGGGGGATTACGGAATGAAGAGACAAAGAAAAATTCGGATGATGACAAGATTGCACCTGAGAAATATGGTGTAATAGATGTTGCAAGTCAGGATAAGTGGACGCCAAATGCTAGTAGTGAGTCATAATTCAAGAAAAGATTTTAATTAGTTTGAGTATTTCACAAAGAAGAAAATATCATTTCATTGTAGCTCAAATGAACCAGATTCATGTTTTCAACAAAATACCTGTACCTCGATCACATCACTGTTGTTCCATTTAACTATAGATGTTTTAAAATGCAAAATCTTTTCCATCATTGACTAAGCCAAGTGTCAACATTCCAACTGTTGACATATGTCAATGATCTAGAAAATGTAAAGTACTTCTTTGTACTAATAATATCAACCAACTACTTTCCTCTTGATATAAAGGAAAAGTACACAAGATATCTTCAACCTTTAAGGTTCAAAGATACAAGATAAATGATGAGCATGGCCTACTATACCAGCAAAATGTACTACAAACATGCCAGCTCATTGAGAAACATCATTCTGTAAGGTTGTTGAAACATGCTTATGCTGGAAGCAGCAGGATCATTGAAACAGAAGAAGTAAGCTCATAACTTTTCAATTACTTCAACACATATACTTACAGGATTCCCTCAATCCTTTTCCTGTTTTTCAACATGTGATCCTATCAATTGATAGTGGGCTACTGTGTTGAGCTTTGCAATGAGCAGTTGTTGTGAGTTACACGCACCAGCCAATAAAACACAGACACAGCACTGAGACACAATGTTCAGTCGACATGGGCTTACTCCACTCAATGTACTGCACATCCACAAAGTAGTTAATAGTCACACTTGCAGGTTAGGATTAGTGTTTGTAGTCATAAGTACAGAGCTAACCTCTCCAGTTCAGTACTCCTCTGGGATATGAGTAAAATAGCAGTTGCAAATAGTTACAAAAGAATATTGACACTAGCTAACACTTCAAGCTTGGCTGAAAACATGTCCTTGAAGCTTCTTTGATTACAAGAAATTGTTTGATTGGGCTTAGCTGATTGGAATAGATTCATTTTCTACCTTAACCTTTCAGTGTTGGGTATGTAAGTCATATTATGACAGAGCATAACCAGTCCAAAACAAGGTACAAAGTCATGAAAGGACATTTTACCTTGTGGATGTGAGGGGTTGGTTGACAGTCATTGTTAGAATTGGCTGCACATAAAGAGACAATACCCAAATCATCATGTAATACTTTGTATCCATAGATGATTCTCAACAAAAGTAAACCAGACAGCAAATTTGGGAAAAGTTCCAGCCTTAAGAAACAGTACATTATTTAGATGTGGTAAGGTTTAGCTCTACAACAGCAAAAGTTGTCATGGTATATTTACAAATCGCTAGACTGGATACTGATGCACGCAGGATCTGTATTATCATAATAGACTGGATGATGTTAATTCTACTCATGTTTAGCAATTAGCATCACAGGCCCATACTAGCAAATCAATGTAGGATAATGATAGACATCAAGTGTTCAATAAGAACCCATTTAGAGTATCTTATAAATTTTCTGTCAAGGCCAGCTTTGATGACCACCTTAAAAAGGTTTAAATGGTATCACCAAGTAGCAAGCATCAGGTTTGACTATCAAACTAATTCACATTTACTCTACAGAAGATGCAAGGGCATAAAAACTTCCAATGATTTACCACGACAAATCACCATAAAATACAGATGCAGACAATCACTATTTAAATATTTGCAATTACAAGGAGCTAAGATACTGGTTGGTTTCAGTACAACAGGGGACCTTGGGCAAGACACTGTGATTAGCTCACCTCTCTTGCAAGTACAATGGTAGAGGCGATTGCGTCAAGCCATCAAAACTGCTACTATGGCCTATGAAACAATGTAGATCAATAGGGAATGTTTGATGCAATGTTAGTTGCTACAACAAATTTACCCATGCTTATGTCAAATCATGGGTGTGCTTGCCATCTTTGCACAAGATTCTGAACAAAGAAGTGCATAGACTTAAAGTAACCAAGATTGCATCCTTGACCATGACAATGTTCTTGAATTCAAAAGAAATCTGAGTTCAAAGTGGACTATTACCTTAATGAAGCAATGATGCCTAGTATTAGTTTATCTGAATTGAGCTTCTAATATGCTTAACATTCAGGGCATTTTTGGGAAGACAACCAAGGCACCTAGAACATAGACACTTGTATAGTCACCATGATCACTAAATCTCTTCGGTATGGGAAAGATAACCACAAGACCTTTGGTAGTCCAGCTACTTGCTGCTTGCTGCACAAACCACAACATGAAGTAAGACTCAAAAGAGGAACCAAACAAGATAATAAAGAATACTTGAATGAAACCACAGCATACTATTGTGAGTAATCCTGCATTATACAGATTCATGGAAACCTATCAGTAGGTGATATACTAGGGCTCAGCATCATAGCATCATGGCAATGCTTGACCTACTGAGGAATCATGGCCTTGTCAGCAGCATCTAGTAGCATGTAGCACAATGTGAGCCTTACAAACACAGGTATATCAATCATAGACACCTGTTATGCAGTTCTCACAAGTTGACTAAACAGGTGAAGTAATCACAAGGACTGGGAAATATTGTCTGGTATTCTCTCTCTTGATCATAAAGATAAAAATGGAGATGATTGACAATGCCAATACACATGCCATAACATCAGTTATGATCCGATGGATGCTGGCAAGTACTGACATAGACATGACAGGTATTGAATCCCATAAAAAATCATTGGTATGATTATGATACTTGGTTTGTCACAAATTCATACCATAGGGCAATAAGGGTTGCACAAGGAAGTACACCTCTCTTTATCTTAGGAGAGTAATTGCACATACAAAGTCACATACAACACAAGTCTCCATGTCCACGAACTCTTCCACCTCTATCTACAAATACAGACGTGTGAGCCATCCCACCCAGCAGCTTGCATCAATGCTTTACTGTTGAGAAGGTTTTTCTTCAGGCTAACTCAATTATGAACAGAAGTTTTTACAATTAGTGAGCAACAGTGATTCTCCAACTCCAATCTTGGGGGCACTTGGCACAAGCCAATTATGAATATACCTGCTGACATAGATCAATGATCTAGAGTATTAAAAGTACTTCTATGTACTTGATAGTATCAACTGTATAGTTCCCTCTTGTTGTAAAAAAGTATACATGATATCTTCAACCTTGAAGGTCCATGAAGAGCACTGCATACCATACAAGCAAAGTGTAGTATCTATATACCAGTTCATTGAGAAAAACATTCTATTTTTCATGTTTTGTACACGCTTGTGTTGCAAGCAGCCACAACACAAAGTATGCTCATAACTTTACAAAAAGTCTTCAATACATCTACATACAAGATTTCACTCAGTACGTTTCTAGGTTTTTCAGTTAATGTCTATGATGTGAATACACAGTCAAAACAAGAATGTAAAGAGGGAGTATGGGTAATGATAGCTGGGCCAATGTTGTCCCGACTGCAAAATTGATGTTGAAAAATTGTGAACTTGTTCAATCATTAATGTTATTCTTGTCTTGATAGATCTTCAATAATTATCATGTTATGTTGCAGTAGGTACTTACGTATTTCATGTTTTCAATGTCTTTGTTCTTTTGGTTCATTATGAGGTACACTAAAATCAGTCAGTTTGGCTTGTCTTGTTTGATGAAGAGTAGACTCTTGTAGGATGACAATTAAGCCACACCCAGTACATGAGCAATTTGGCAATCATATGGATCAAGAATTTCCGTAAGGTTTTAGAAAATTATGGAACAACTGTGGAGTTCTGATCATCCACTGTCCTCACCAGAGCGGCTGTAAGCATTCTTGTCATTGATTCTCTTGACCAACATTGTTCCACCCACTTGTACATACTTTTTAGTAGAATTTCCATCACTGCTAACATTTTATTCATAAGATTGTTTATAACAACGCCATTATAAACTTACTTATAAACATTACCTCAAAGCATCAAAAGCATTTTGGTGATCAGAAGGTTGCTATACAATCCTAATGAACAAACCCTTTTCTCTGCCAAATCGATGTTTTATGAAGATTCTTATGAACATTACTCTGTAATCTACAAATCAAGATGGGATGAGGAAATCGATGGCATATATAAATTTTACATTTGTCATTATAATTGTTTCTCCGCACAATTACTTTTGTCATGGTAATTTTTTTTGTTGTCTGTTGCTTTTGATGTGATTCAAGAGGGCCTATTCTCTTGCATGGGGTGATGGCAAGACCACCTTGCCAAGTTTAAGTCACCACAGAACCAGACCATAATTGGTAACAACTACCGGATGTGAAGACCATGGAATTGAGTGCAATGGTAGCAACGACTGCAAAGGGGGCAACAACTTTGACGGGGGCAACAACTGCGACGGCAGCAATGCGTAAGTCCTTTTCTTGCATTATTTCCTGACCCCCATATACAATTGGTCAACTGCACACTGCACTTTTTGGCCACTCCTGTCAACT
>JALLPD010000999.1:0-13411 GCA_036940065.1 Cyclotella cf. meneghiniana
GGTCAAGACATGATCAAGACATGGTCAAGACATGGTCAAGACATGGTCAAGACATTGCCAGTTCAAATCAGTATGGGCCATTTATTCAGTAGGAGTATAATTTATCCTTGTTATAGGAGTAGGTATCATCTAATAAATGGAGTAGACATCAAATAATGTAAAAAGTATGATTTGTTGTATAGTAAATCTAAAATTACAAAAACCATACAGTGCTTTTCAGCAACAGGTTCTGAAGCATTCAAATTGGAAGTGTTGGCATCCCTGAGTTTACTGCTGTCTTCTCTTCACAGTAACATGTCAAACCCACAGTTCAAGCTTAAGGAGAGGGGCAATGTTGAAAATACACAATCATGCTATGAGGACAATAGACATGTTAAGAGTAGAGAATCAAAAATCTATAAATGTCTGTCTCATTATGTCCTTCCCATCCCTATAACATCCTGACACGAAAATTATAGTTTGGATTGATTACATAGAGCTACACTGTGGAGCTGTTTCGGTATTACTACACAGATATGACACCTGCTTCCACAATATGAGTTGAGAATGCATTCAAATGCTTTCTCTCTCAACCACAGGGCAAATCCTTGGTGCAAAGAGGTGACATGTCACCAGTTCCATTAGCCTCAAACAGATAGACATTGTTGAAAATAAACACTTTTCATAGAGGGCAATTGAGTTATGCTGGGAAGAAAATTCAAAAAGCTATACCATAAACGTTGAGCATCCTCATGTCCATCCCATATTTGACACTGTTGTTGGTAATCAAATCATTGAACCTTATGACTCTGCACCCAAATAACCCACTGCTTGCACATATGGAAGCCAATGCAATAAAACCTTCAATCCAGGGAACCTTAAAGTACTGAACCCGTTTGTGAAAGCCTAATACAACTGAAGCTGGCCCCACTGGCAATGCCTTCTACATCCTAATGCCACAATGGCAACAAAGAGCTGTTTTGTACATAAACAGGAATTTGGATGTGGATATTGATTCCACTCCAAAACAAAACAATTCATTAAATGAATAGTAATCATTGCTTCCTTCCCAACTCCAATGTCCCTATATCCAGATCCAATAATGAAAAATCAACAATACCAGTGAGCAAGGAGGCACATGACTGAAGTCAGTCCTAAATTTGGATAGTAATATCTTAAACACAAGAAACACTTTGATTGAAAGAAAGTTTATCAGCTTGCAGAGGAAAATGGCGGCTTTTTAATGGCACCTTTATATTATATTGTTTGCTGCATGAAAACAGTGTAACATGTAATACCGCTAACTTCAACTTTGACTTTGACTTCCAATGCTGACTAAACTGACTCTGTTTCCACGTTCCTGCTCCTCCAAAACATGACAAACATGGCAAGTACCACACAACCAGAAACCGGGACAGCAAGCACAATAAGTCCTGATACAATTGTTGCATCAAAAGTACCCACAAGCATACTGCTGGTACCTTGGATGAGTGAACAAATTAAATTTATATAAATCAAGCCATGTTCTTATTCCATGTTGAACCTATTAGTGAAGCAACCTGCTAGAGTGCGGCATATTATAGCTTTATGTTGTAGGTCCTTTGTTGATCAAGAAGTGCAATTCATGGCACGTGCCAAACATTTTTGACAAAACAAGGTCCAAACTACAACAGACTGAATTGAGTAGGGTTAAGAATAGGACTGATAAATAATTGCTTCCTTCCTGACTCCAGCATCCCAGCATCCAGATCCAATAAGGAAAATGTGGAGCTGTTTTGGTTTTTTGCACTCGGATATCCCCACTGTTGCCAATGGGAGTTGAGAGTGCATTCACATACTCACCCCCAATTACAGGGCAAACCCTTGGCACAAAAGATGAAATTTCACTAATTCCATCTGGCTCAAGGAGATAGACACTTTTGAAAATATAACATCAATGGCAGAAAACTTGAAAAGCTACAATGCAGAGCATTCTCATGTCCTCCACACTGCCACAACATAAGATTGAACAAAAACCAACACACCAACAGGAGTTTGGATAGAAACAATTGATTCCCATCCAATACAAAATAACAATTCATTTAAAAAATAAAAATAAATTATTACTTCCTTACTGACTCAAACATCTTTACATCCAGATCCACATATGAAAAGTGCAGAGCAGTTTTGTTTTATGCACTCAGAAATCCCCAATGCTGCTAATGTAAATTGAGAGTACATCTTTACCTGTGCACAACCTCAGCCACAAGGCAATTCCTATGCACAAAGAGGTGACATTTCATCAGTTCCACCCACCTGAATGTAGATAGTCACTTTTGAAAAGACACAACTTTGTTATGGAAAGCAATTGAGAAATCATGGACAGAGAACTCCAAAAGCTACAACACACAGCATTCTCATATCCTTGCCGCTAACAATTGCTATAGATTGACAAAAAAGATTTGGATGCAGAGGATTGTTGTCCATCCAAAATTAAATAATGCTCTTATTAAATAATAAAACACAAACAGTCATCAACATGAGCAAACAAAGGGGATCTAAAAGGTAGAGGAATCAGGGTAAAGGGATCATTGAAGGCACCATCTCTATCTCTCACACCCACATAAATTACAATAATGAAAGAACAAAGCAAGCAATAGAGTTTTCCATGGAAACTCACCTCATTCAAATCATCACTTCACTCTATTGTTTAATTTCAAGGTCGATGCCTTGCAGCATCCTATACCAGGTTCTCCATCCCTCCTCAGTGAAGCAGCACTGCAATGACATGAGCAAGATCTCAAAAAATTACTCACAAACAGAGATTTGGAGAAGTGGGAGAGAAAGAATGGCAGAAGAGTGTTGTATGAAGAATGTATCAAGGGATGTGGTGGGATGCATGGAAACGAGTGGGGGGCTTCATATAGATAGTCGGGTGCTAATCAGTAAATCACACAAGGCCCTTCTTAACAGTGCATGCAAAGTAGCTGAGTTTTGTGACAAGGACGTGATTTGCCTTGGGTAGAGTGGGGTGTGTCATTGTTAGGGTACATTGGGGGGAGCTTGCAGATTGGAAGGTGGGGTGCTAATCAGTAAATCACAGAAGGCCCTTCTTAACAGTGCATGCAAAGTAGCTGAGCTTTGTGGCAAGGAAGTGATTTGCCTTGGGCAGAGTGGGGTGTGTCATTGTTAGGGTACATTGGGGAGAGGTTGCAGATTGGTGGACAAGCAAAGGCGGAACTCACTCCAGCTATACAACACAGTCACACAAATGTACATGCAGTAAATGAATGAAGCTCTGATTAGTTCAATGCGTGATCACAAAGATGAAAAAGACAGATGAGGAGACAACATTTTCATCACCTGTGTCTAACTAAATGCTTAAAGGGGGACAAAACTTAGGGTTCACAACAAATAGATGCATTTTAGACATTACTAGTTAATTATATTGTTCCCAGCCAATGAGGTGGTTTGCCTTGGGCAGGGTGGGGTATGTCATTGTTAGGGTGCATTGGAGGGAGGTTGCCAATTGGTGGACAAGCAAAAGGGGAACTTACTTCAGCAGCATCATATCCATCCATACAACACAGTCACACAAATGTACATGCAATAAATGAATGAAGCTCTGATTAGTTCAATGTGTGATCACAAAGATGAACAACAGATGAGGACACAACATTTTCATCATACATACCCAACTAAATGCATAAAAGGGGTTAAATTTTAGGGTTCAAAACAAATAGATGCATTTAAGACATTACTAGTTATTAATTTAATTGTTCCCAAACAACTTTTTAAGAGATGACTAGCTACTAGAGTGAATGTTCCTATTGGACTACAATATTTTTTTGCTCTACAAATTCTAACCTACATGCATTATCCATGCTATATTACTCCATACAACCTAACACACATACTTCTAAATAAAAAAGATGGATATAGATACTATGTAAATTTGAAAATGACTCCATGCATGAGAATACAGTAAAGATAAACTAAACTGATCAAATATGAGCTTCCTGATAAATCTAGCCACAGCATGGGATATAATGGTAAAACAACATCAATATGAACATTCACTCATTCCAAAACTAATGTCTTGTCCATGTCTTGATCATGGTGAGACCATTTGAATGGATGTCACATTGTTTCTCACAAGTCAAGACATTTCTGGGTCAAGACATGGTCAAGACATGGTTGGGATATAATCAAGATACAGTCAAGTCAATTAGACAGCAGTGTCACCCCTTCAATTTGAGAAGGACAATTATAACAATTATACAAAGGGATCTGTTTGATCCATATCTGTGCATCGACAATTGACATAAATTGAGTTATGCTTGATGCCACAGTTGATCCAAGTGGAGAGATGTTGTAGCCCATGATCATCTTCAAGGGTGCACCAAACAAACAAATTGTGAACCACAAAACCCCAGTGTATCTAGATTGCAATCATGATGCATGCCATATAAAGGCATGGACGGACAAGGGCATCATCAATAAATAAATCAACCTCATCCTCATCCTATGTAGGAAAAGGTGCCCAGTGTTGTTCAAATTCTCACCCTGGATGCCTACATGACATGAATGAATGTAAGTAAAGGTTTCATCATTTGGGATTGAAGTAATCCATTTTCCTGTGAGCTACATGTATTTGTGTCAGCCAATTGATGTCAAGAAGAACAAGTCCATCAAGGCTGGAATGCAAGGAGGTGGGAGGATTGGATGTTGAATAAAGAAGTTATTGTAAATGGTGTAGCAACAGAGCCATCAAGGTAATTAGTGGCAGATTGGCTGGTCTGAGTCTACAAGAACATTCTGCGTTAGACTGTTAGTAATGCATGGATGAAATGGATACAACTAGTTTTAAATTTTGCTTTTCATTATTTAGTTGTTACTCCAAAAATGACATGTTATCATTTTAAATCAATTAAAAACAAGAAAATCAATCAAAAACAAGAATGAATGCATCAGGTACCCAAGGACATGGCAATAAAAGCACCACATGGACCAGTTATTGTCATCTGGCTTGATGATCTCCATGATCTGGACAATAGCAACATTCATCTGGCATTCATTCTCTCCTGCTACATACTCTGCATCAGTTGATACTTCCTTATGACCAGAAAAAGGGTTGGCTCTGTCAGAATCTCTGCAAGTAATTGGCAACCTACAGTCAGGTATGTTAAAACTAAAGAAGATGATTGCACAAATGAAAATTTTGAATTAGTTACTTAATTGAAAACTACTAGCAATCTCTCTTTTTGTCCTCCGAACAGCCCAAGGAGTCCTTCTGGACATGTTGACCACACCACAGCAAACTCATAGATATCTACATACCTCTGAGATTGTGACCTTTAAATACCAAAAGCAGATACATTCTACACATGCTTCTCTCAGACAGGCAACCAGCAACAGGTACCACTCTGAGTGTCTTGTAGCCACACATGTAGTCAAATGTGGCCACCTTCAGTAAGAAGTCTCATATAGGACTCAGTACTATGTCAGTGATCTGTATGTAGCCAGAAATCATCGGTTACTAGGCAGTCCTAGATGCACAGGTTATCAGCCCTTTTGAAATATACTTCCCCCCATGTATAAAAAAGGGCCTCTATGCATGAGTAGGACACTCTTCCCCTCCATGGGGAGGCTCACACTGCCATGAATCAAACAAACAAGAGGATGGTCATAATAACTTCACCTGTCCTTTCCTTGAAATGATGAGGTGGAGAAAGAAGATGCAAGGTAAAAAACTTGAAAAGACCTTGGGTACAACTTGTTCATGGTAACTTTTCTTCAGGTCTTCAGTGGGGCAAATGGAATCTCTAAGTCAGACACAGGATCCCTGTGGATGAGGCTTTCAATGATATGGTTGTTACTTTGGTGACACAGGGATGCAGTGTGATGGTCAAGTTGTCTCAACATGAACACAGTCAATGGTATAAGGATCATCTGTCCTTGCTCCCAACTTATTTGGATTGTGCACTGTCTTCAGGACTTGCTGCCCCAGAGCATAATCAAACTGATAGCACTTCCTATCCGCTTGATGTAAATTCTCAAATACATGATGTTCATGCAGCCCTGTGATGGACTGCCAATCAGCAATCAGCGGTACATTTAGAAACATGTCTTTGGCAAAAGCAAGAGAACCTGGAGCACTCCTGAAGGAAGTAGCAACTGTTGTTTTCATGGTATGCATCACCGTAGCCAATGCATCATCAATTATGTCTCCAGAAGAGGCCATATTTAGTGGGGAGTTGGTATACACTAGGGTTCATAGTACATTGCTAACTGTCTGGTGCAACTATTTACAGATTGCATTAGATGGAGGATTTTTGCTTGTAGAGCACAAATCCTTGATGTTGAATGGTTCTAGTAGCCAATAAAGTCATGTACACAGCTTACTGGTTGAGGGAAATGACAAAGTCAGCACTGTGTGAACTTGTCAGAAACATGTGCTAAGCCTTGTTATGGTTTGAGGCAGTGTCATTGCAAGTCAGAGCATTGAACTCTAGTTGTCTGCCGTTGACTTTGATCATCCAAGGGCCAATTAAGTAAATAGCAACTTCTTCCCTGTGTGAAATACACACTTCTCTTTTGGGCAACAGACCAACTCTATGGCCTGGTAGTTTGTACCATTGACAGTCATGGCACTAAAGGTTGTCAATGTGTTGACATAAGTATGGATGGTGATACGTTGTTTCAACATGTCAGGCAATTTATCTTGACCCAGATGTCCCATCACTTGGTGGAACCACTGACAGTGTCAAGTACCATCTTCTCAGGTAAGGCAATTTTCCAATTGTCCTGAGTGGGTTCTTTCTTATAGCACATGATGTCATCAACGTCGGCATCTAATTTCAGCTTTATGTAGTTGTCATGGTATTTGTTGTGGAGAGCAAGCAGTTTCTTGTCCTGCTGTTGCAATTCCCATATGTGTGTGTAATTCAAAAGATTACTGTCAAGACGGGTATTCTCCAGGAGATTGAGATAGCGCTCAATCAACAACACGTTCATCCTCATGAAATCCAGCATACTCCTGTGCCAGGAAGTACATGTATCCCCATTGACAGACACCACCCCTGTGTGGGCTTGACATGATTCTTCCCCTCTGTGATCTGAGCTGGTGTAACCAGGCAATGGAGCCAAGATAGATTATCAGCTAATATATTGCAGAGGCCTTCAATGAAGTGGAATATCAGTGAGATTTCCTCAACCTTGTTGCACCAGCACAAGACATGTTGCATTTTAAGGTGTCAAATGTTAAGTTTCTCATGGTTGATGAAGA
The DNA here is from genome assembly GCA_036940065.1 of Cyclotella cf. meneghiniana. Classification (NCBI taxonomy): domain Eukaryota; phylum Bacillariophyta; class Thalassiosirophyceae; order Thalassiosirales; family Thalassiosiraceae; genus Cyclotella; species Cyclotella cf. meneghiniana. The sequence continues at coordinate 7,247 of JALLPD010000999.1, forward strand.
CATGAATGTCAGAACAGAGAAGCATACTTCAAAGCTTGTTGAGAGTAGCTACAATAGATAGCTTTTCTTTTTCCATCATTGTATAATTTTGCTGTGACTTTAACAGCTCATGGGGAAAAATAGGCAACTAGATTGCCTTCATGTACAATACAAGCACCTAATTTAGAGTCAGATACATCTGTATTCACATTGAACTGCTTGTTATGGTTTGGATAGGCAGCAAGGGCATTGGTCACCATTAAGGCACACATTTTGTCAAATGCTGTGTGCATGATAGGTTTCCAAGGTGTTGGAGCATGCTTTTTCAACCCTGAGTGGTTAGTCAAGGGTTTGAGGACGTGAGCATGACTTGGCCAGATATCCCAGAAATAATTGACACAACCGATGAACATGCAAAGTTTTGAGGCGTTCCAGGGGGGGGCTCATATGGAGGATGGCATCTAATTTTTCTTCCAGGGTTTTAGACAATGTGGAGTAGGCCAATAACCCAGCCGGTTAGTTTCTTTGACAGCCCATTCACATTTAAGTGGGTTTATGGTGAAGCCATTTTCTTGATGATGAAGGTATATCGTGCCAAGCAATTTGATGTAATGGCCCCAATCATGGGAGAAAGCACTAGCATCATCAATGTATACATCGCATCATGGATTTTGTCTAATACACTTTCCATGATTGACTGAGCAACATCAGGAGAACATTTGAGTCCCGTTGGGAGTCCCATCAGGAGTCTCAAGAATTTATTTTTTCTAAATTGAGTGATGATAGTCTTGAAAGTATAGTATGATGTCAAGTTTAGTGAAAAACTTGTAACTGAGCATTTGCACAATTTCTCCATGATTATCTGCAGTGGATATTGTTTGCATCTAATAACTTCATTAAGTTGGCATAAGTCACTGATCCAGTGTATGTGCACATCATTTTTGGTACAATGAAGGATGGTGAAACCCATTCACTCTCTGTTGTGGGAGCTAGCACTCCAAGTTCAACAAGATCATCTAGTTCTATTTTGATTGTTTTTAAGTGCACACAAGGTACTGGGTGTGGTCATGAATGCATGGGCTTTGTATCAGGTAACAATTCTATGTGTACCTTGCAATGTTGATAAGTACCAAGGGTACCATCAAACATCTTGCTGTTGTCCTGCAACACCTTCAACAAATCTGCCTTTTGGTGGAGATTAAGATGTGTGAGTTTGTCCATGATATCTGCAATGTCTCTCCACTCATATTTGGCACCAAGGATCTTGGTGGGGTAACAGCGCAATCAATCCTTGCCAAGTAGATCCTTGCCAAGGAGGTCATCTTTTGTTTGTATGAAGACATATCTTTCATGGCATCAAAGTCTGTGGAATTCAGACTGCCAGGTGGATGTAGTGGGATGGAACAATCAAACCATTCCATTTTTCCCTCTGAGTAATTCAGCTTGATTCCTGCTGCTGCCAGGAAATTGGTACCCAGAATAATGTCATATTTTACTTTGTCAATGTCAAAGATGAGACATTTTTGTCCACAAATTTGCCTGTTTTTATCAAACTCAGGCAGCATCAGATCTCTGAGGGTCAGTACATATTGTGCTTGGATCTTTTTGGATAGAGTAGTGACATTTCATTTCATATAAATTGTCTTAGTGATGACCTTTGGTGGTAAGGCTGCTCTTTTGATCAAGGAAACCATGGAGCTGAAATCAAGAAGTACTTGTAGGAGTCATTCGCATTTGACCATGTTAATGGTGTCTGTTGTACATATTGTTACCGGGGTCTCAATGTTGGTCCATGATAATTGTAATGGGGTTGGTTGCCCTCTGTCCAAAAAGTCTCAAATGTTGAGAGGTATGAATCTTTCCCAGTGGAGGAGAGGGCATCAACAGATGAGTCATCGTCAACAAAAAAACATGTGTTGATGTCATGTAATGGTTCCTTACGTTGAGAGCTACAGTTAGTGTGTTCATTAATTCAAACTAATATCTACAACAGTACTGTCTAGTTAAATGTCATTCAAGTCTGGAGGCAATTCCCAATCAGGGTATTTGCTATGCAAAATAGCTCCCTCCACTGGTGGAGCCTTTCAGGCATGGTGCTTGGATTTTGGAAGCTTGAAACTCTTGGAGGCAGCAGGAGCTGTGAAGGTGGCAAAAACACTACCATCATTGAAGGGACAGTGCTCTCCTTTTTCTTCAGAGTAGGAGTAAGCCCTCTTGTGGTACTGACAACTGTTGTGCCCTTGGTCAGCAATGTGGTGGTCTCATCAGATCTGTACCTGATGTTGAAGGCAGAATCAGCAGAAGAGAAGCACCTCAAGCATCTGAAGTGTTTGCAGGAGGCAGAGGAACCTCGTGAACAGGACCTGCTTGGTTGGCAGTCAGCATTGACATGCCTGGCATGCTGGTCCTTCTCGGTACCATCTCTCAATCAATGACAATTGCTCTTGTAATCACAATTGTGTTGATCATACTTGTGATCCTTGTGATAGAAAATCTTGCAATCCTTGTTGTTGTATTGTTGTGAGCATTGTGCCTGTTGCAATCATGGTACCATTTGTGCGCAAAGTGATCGTGATGATAACAATTGTTGCAATTGCTGTGTCAATCCCAATTGCTTCATTCATTGCAATTACATGAACAGTGACGGTGTGCACAGCATTTTTTGTGGCAATTGCATCTATCTACACCCAAATGGATACAACTCACGGTTACACCAATTACTGCAGAACAAAAATCAGTTGAAAAATCCTCTTTATGGCAAATCTGGTCGTGTATGTCTTGTTGTGTTATTTGTTAATGATGTTGTGAGGTAGTATGGTGGCATCAAGTCATACGTCATCAGTCATCTAAGGTTGCTGAGATCACTACATATCAGCATGTTGCTGGAAAGAAAGAGAATCAATCTATGTGGTCTTCAAGGTTTAGACATTGGAAAAACACAAAAATCAGTGAAACTAGCCAGATGTTACTTAAATCCTGGGGTAACTCAGGCTTGGACTTATATGATAGGTGTGATTATTTAACCCTTAGGTGATGTTCTAGGACATTGTATGGATGATTCCATGAAATCACTCTCTGGGTTGTGGTCTCCATGGCATCCAGATTATTTTGCGGATTTGAGATAAATATCTTAAATTCTTTCAAAATTTTGCTAATCAAGGTTTTTAGATATCTTAGTTATATCAAAAACTGAGCAGGTTTCTCCTCCTCTTCCTTCTTCTTCTTTTTGTTCTCCATGAGTGGGGTACTTCTTCACTTTGAAAAACACAGTTATTTTGGGTATGCATGTTCATGATTACTATAAATAGTATCACTCTTGTCATCAGCACAAATAATCTTGCAAATTTTAGAACTTTGTCATCACTGGTGAGTTTCTGTCACATAAAGGTGAACACTAGCAAAACCAATGGGTCAACTCAATGTGACAGAGAGACTCACCAGTGATCACATACCCCTAAAAATTGTAAGATCACAAGTGCCAATGATAAGTGTGGTCATGTGTATGTAAGATCACATGTGGAAATTTTTCCTTTGATGACATCATAAAATAAACTTAGCAGTATCATGTGTAAATGTTTGATGACAAGGAGGTAGCTTAATTATGATTTTTTGAAGGGAGACAAATCTGTCTGTTTCTTTGTCTTCAAAAGATAGAATAACCTCATGTGACTAATAATAGTCATGAAGAGCAGGTGACACCATCTCATTGGGACCGGTGTCACAGTCACAAAGAAAGAGTTATCAGTTTAGTACTTTTTTGGGATACAGGAACTCCAAGGGTCATGGCTTTCATAGCTTCTTCATCACGAGCTTGGTGAACATTGTTTGTGTGAACTTGGAAAAGTCTCTTTGGTTTGCCCATGACAGTTTGGTGGCTGCCCACTGCCTGCACATGATGAGGAATCATGACTTCACACTGGCCAAGTTTTGTGCTTTGGGGCTGGTCGGCTTGTAAGGACATTTGGGGGGGGGTGATGAGTTGACATGAGTCAAGTATCTACATATCCTTTATGTAGAGAAGGCCCTAAAATGGCCCTAAATGAGGGCACAAGAATTTTCCTCCTTACTTTGTGTATTACAAAAGAAGTACATAATCACAGAATATTAGTTTCTGACAAAACCATACATTTAGCACACATACCTGTTGAGTATGTCTGTATTCCACTGGCAGTTGTGGCAGTTGAAGAAAGGACTGAGTCTAGTAACTGCCTCATTTGCATCCAATCTCCATTGGAATTGATCATTATGGATTTACACAATGAAAGCATGAGTACTAACTGTTTGTAGTCCTCATATTAAATTATAACTATAGCATATAAAAATAAATTCCAATCATCTGGAAAACCCATCTCTTTTCCTCCCTCAAACTTCCACCAGAAAACAGTTGCGCATCTTTAAGGATAAAAGTATGACATTGGGAATTATTGCAACATGTTTTAATTTGTTAGATATGTCTGAATAACACATTACATAAAAAATTAAGTCTATTGAAAGATGTTATCAAAGGAAAAATAACCTCCACTAATCGTCTTACCCAGTAAAGATATTGACAAAGATATTGAATTGTGACTGAGATTGTAAAAGATTTTTCTACTTAGATAGCTACAAGGACAATGCATCAAGAAAACAATGATAGAAACTTGAAGGGAATTGAAAACTAGTAATCATATTCTCCCGTAGCATGACAATCTAAGATATTTCAACTGACATTTATAGATTGAAGTATCAAATTGATACATCATTAACTTGACAAGTTATGAATTTGACATCAAGAGATTCTGCACCTTCCAATATATTTGTTACCTTTAATGCTATTTCTATTTTTCCAGATTCAATAAGACATGTTTTTATGTTTTGCCATTATTTTGTGATAAACATACATGACATGATGTTCACAATTAGAGGGTGCAAAATCAAACGTGTATACACAAGACAGAGTCAATGAGGGCAATTTTGTGTGACATAAGGTTTATGAGAGTGTGGTACATGTGCTGTCTTGTGAGCTTTTTTCCGGCCAGCTTTCTATATACAGCAGTCTATCTACAACATTTCCACTGGGGTTGTGCCAGTAAGCCTTAGTGCTAGTAATTCATGGCATATGTGCTCATGCCTGTCCAAAATAATGTTTCTTTCTTATAAATTAATTTTGGCTAGTTAGTGTATGGCTGCAGGTATGATTTTTAAATGAATCTGATTAAAAATGTACTATTATAGTGAGAGGTTGACACCAATCATGTGTCATATTTAGAGTTGCCATTTTGCTTGACTATCATCAAACATCAGATGACAAGCTACAAATGCTCATGATGACTATGAACCAATCCATAAGAAATGGTCACAAGTACATCTGCTTTTACCACAAATCAATTGATATGCTTTCCATTTCAACTTTGAAACTGCCAAACTCAATTTTTCTCTGTCTCCACTATGAGTGCACTCGTCAACAGGTAGCAATATGAGCTTTACAATAATACAGCACTTCTATTCAGCCAAGAAACCTTTATTTGTGTGTGAAATGTGTTGAAGAGATATTACCTAGCACTATTCATAGCAGTACTATGCAAGATATATTTTGAGTATGCACAGCATATATGAATTCTCAGATTCTATGATAAATGTTCTTCTACTTCCATGTGTACCCGAATTCGTGTTCATCAAATCATATAGATTCATATGCAACCTTCTAGATATCAAGAATGCAGCAACCATTATGCATGTATCTTGCACATGCATTCCCTTCATGTTGCCAATAAATACAAAAAGCACACTTAATTAAATAAATCATGATATAATGCATTGCAGGAGAAAGAATGTTGCACAAGAAGCATGTGGAATAATTCTATTTTCTCTTGTTATAGTGTTGAAACAACACAAACAATCTTTACTTCAACAATTACAATGCTCTACATGTAAAAGGTACCTACATGCATTGCATACAAGTGACTGGTACCTAAACACAGTCTCTACTGGAATGAAATTCAATTGCAAACTGCAAGAATGGCAACAAGTCAGTTAAACCACTTGTGAACTTATAACTGACTGTAACAGTATGATGAGGCATTACTCTAATACAAGGTGATTAGGATAATATATTTTATGTTCTATGCTGCTCTTAGATCTTAGACTGTCCAAGCTCTCTTTAGTGAGTGCTCTGTACTCTTTACTTACCTAGTCTGCCTCTCTAAG
>JALLPD010001000.1:0-13380 GCA_036940065.1 Cyclotella cf. meneghiniana
CAAAGATGATGAAGACAAATGCACACTGTGGAAATCTCTGATGAAGGATGACAATGTATTCTATCCATTTATTGTCGATTTCAAGAGATCACTGGGCTCTCAGTATCTGAACACTCACAACAAATGCATTACCAGAACATTATTATGTAACAGCAATGTTCAGACATGAAGTCCAAGGTGTATGCTTTATGTCATTCATTATTCTACCAAATCGACTCAGAAGAAAAATTAGGGTACTGATTCAGAGAGTTGGAAACCAAGTGATCAGATGTATTCAAAAGAAGACTGAGCATTTGCTGGATCAAAGAAATGAATCAGGTCATCCTAATAATAAGGAGATGATTGGTTTAGGGAAGGCTTGGTTAGAGTTTTAATTGGAATGAGCATTCAATGAGTCAGGATATTGTGAGCAATACAATGGCACACTTGTTGACATGTCAACATGGTTCAAGATTCACATTTCTCATGAATTTCATGATATGTTTGTTGGAGAAATGCTGAATACCTTAAAAGGGAAAGGACCATGTGATTTTGTTCTGAGATAAAGGATAGAGGTACAAATGAAGCAGTGGACATGTGGCCTGACTATTCTGTGAATGATTATATTTACAGACCAGATTGCTTGGATGATGTCTGTATCTATCAGTTTTCTGAAAGCTATGACAGAATCTCTTTATCATTTCACAGGATGAGCAAAGTAGACCAATGTGGTAAGGCAATTTTGAATGAAGGAGAATATAGTTTCAGAGATGATCATCCTGGACAAAGGTATTGTTGCATTAAAAAAGCGAATAAAATGAGAGCAAAACTATCTATGCCAAAAGGAATGAATTGTGATTTAGAAAACGTTCAGCTATCAGAGGAAAATCTGAGTGAAGAAGCTCTAAGACTTTTCTATCCATTTTGTGACAAAAGTATTTTTCTCTTGAAATAGATGGATGCATATGGGAAAATAACAAGACTCATAACAACAGAAACATCACTAAATATTTTTTCAGAGAAGTAGAGAAAATACTTCAAAATATGCAATCCAACATGCAAGCAAGGAAATGCAAAAATCCAATCAAAGGATTGAAGAAAAATACAGTTTTAACACAAAATAATAAAAACCAATATCAAGACAGTCAGGATAACTCTGATGACCAATATTCTGATTTTGAAGATGTTGAGTCTGTAGAAGCATATGATGACAATGAATTGAATCAAGAGGAATACAATGATGAGATGGATGATGCAAGGAACTTGAATGATCTAAAAAAGGAGATGAATTGTCATCAAGTAGGATCATCAACTCAAGACAAATTGGAAATAAATCCATATTTCTGAGTGATAATTCAGGTGATGACAAAAATTGACAAAGACAATATCAAGGATCTGAATATCATAATGCAGAAACAGCCAATTTTGCCTTTGGTTCAAGTAAATAGAAGACACTTCTTACTTTTGCTGGTGGTGCAATGGTGGGATGTACAAGGGACAATGATAACCAATCAGTTTCTTTGTCTCAAGAAGAAGTACAATTTGTTTCTAGTCATCATGAAAATAGTAGTATTAATGCCAATGATTGGATAGAACTTGGTTTTTATCGAATTACAAAAGAGGGAGTATACTGTCAATTAAAAGTGTTGCTGAAAAGATTTCAATTCAAAATGGTATAATATTGGATGGAATTCACTATTTTGCTTATGAGATCATTTGAAGGTCATTTCTGCTGAATCTGTTGAATGAGAGTTCAAACAAAATTTCTGATCATGCATCCAATTTTGCAGCACATGAAGAGGAATTCAATGAAGAACCAATGAATAACATAAAGGCATAGCTTATTGAAAAACTCAAGAAAATCGGTGCAAAAGATCAACTACTCATGTTTGTCACAGGTCCAGCTGGAGCCAGAAAAGTACAGCCAGTGATGTGGCATTACAATTTTGTTTTGAATTTTGCAGGTCCCTTGGCATTATTTGGGGAGAAAAAACATTTCTTTTCACTACAATTACTGGATGTGCAGCAGCATTGTTTGGCAAATTCACTTTGCACAGTGCAGCATTCTTATATTCAATGTCAAAAAATATTTCAGAAGAAATGATGAGGATCTGGGACAAAGTACGCATGCTGATAATAGATTAAATATCATTTTCAAAGGAAGATCAAATGGAAAAGTGAATGCTCCTATGAATCTTGTTTGAAGAAAAAGATTCAATGGCAATGAAGTTTTATCTCTTAACATGATTTTTGGTGGATATTTGATTAATCTTTTGGAGATTTTTGCCAACTTCCACCTGTGAAAGTAAAGAAGAATCAATTGTTATATGCAAACTGTAGACATTGGTAATATTCTTTTAATTTTGCAATTGTCTTGAACAATAGTCACAGATTCAAAGATGCTCTAGAGTTTGGGGAATATTGAAGCAAACATGGGAAGGAAGCTTCACAAGAGATGATTGCAATAAAATTAATCACAGGGAACTTGGATCATAAGTTCTTTCACCAAAAGTTTATCTCAATGCTTACATATCATATGCTTGTTGGAAGAATTCTGAAAGGTTTTCAATTCATGCCTCAACATTTCAAAAGTATTTTGCCAATGTTCCACTCATTGACAGTGATGAAAATCCCCCAGAGCACACAGTTGTCATAGAAGCTGACATACAACATGCCCCAGAGCAAGACCGAAACAAAAGATAAACTAAGATGATGAAGGTCCCCTGTCTGCAAATGTTACTCCTGAACTTAGAAACAAAATTTATGCTCAATGTCGAGATGGTGAAATGAAAGACAAACACAAACAAGTTGATCTGGCTTGAAAAGTCTACATGGCATGTCATTGTATGATGATTGACAATGATGAAATTTCCAAGGGAAGAGCCAATGGAACTTTATGCTGAGTGGTTGGTGTGAAAAAGAAATCAGATCAACCTCTTAAGTGGAAAAAATATATTGGAAAAAAGTATACACAACAAATGTAAGTGATGTTGAGTATGTTAAATTTGAACATTTTCCAAAAAAGCATTTAAGATGTGTGTGCTCATTGGATGAATACTGGTGGTGTTATGCTTCCTCTATTAACAAAGTTGGGAACAAATACTGCCAGGATCCTCAACTATCACTGGTAGCAACATGATGCAACACTTTTACAAGGTCATCAACTGCCACCAAAAATGAATTATCTTCATCTTCAACTGACATAACTACAACATCTATTGGGTACAATGTCCATATCATTGATGGAGTTTGAGCAATGCTGTTAGAACCATTTTTATTTCTGGCTTGTGTTACAAATGAAATATGTCCTCTGTGCATCATCTTCATCCAATGCTCTAAGGAGCATCATACCCATAAATGAAGGATTCACACCATCAGGTTTGAATGCAGAGGCAAGACATATGCCCAAAATCCCAATTTCCCTGTATCTTATTTGTTGACCCTTGGCAGATTTTTGAAAATTTTGGTGGACTCCTGCTTGCATATGACTTTTGTGGAGGGGTGGAAGCTTTGGCAGAACTACTCAGCTTCCCAGGATATGATGGATTAGTCTTCTTTGATTTGTTCATCATGAGATATGCTTCAGTAAATTCAATGATCTATGATATGATCACGTATTTTTGAAATTTTCTGATTTTTGAGAAGATGACACCTCATACTTGCCATAAATTAAATTTAGTGTTCTCAAACTAGTATGCACGTGGTGTCATTTTGTTGTTCTTGATACTGTTTCCCTTGAAATTCACAAAATTACTCATTATTGTAAGATTCTGAATAGATATTCATAACTGAGTAATGTGAAAAAAATTTTATGATAGCCAATTGGTTAAGAAATTCAATCATTTTAATTCATGCTACTGCTACTTAAACTTAACTCATGAAAAAATATCCCTCTTCATGATTCTGTTGAATGGTTTCTTTGATGCAGATTTTGCATCCCACCTCATTATACATGAATCAACATAAAAATCTTATAAGATGTCAGCCACCTAAAGCAATACCCAATCTGCTACCATGTGTTAATATCATCAACCTTTTTACATGAGAATCTCAGGCCATCTATCATCATGAGATCATCAATTGGATCTAACACAGAAATTGTTATGTTTCCACAAGTAAATTGATGCTTTGGATTTGTTTCATATGTTCATCTCTTTCCAGCAAGATTTATTGATTGTGGATATTTGAATTTAAACAGCATGGGCTTGCTTCCAACAGTTAATATGAATAAATTTGAACTCAATATTTGTGATTTTTCTCCACCTTATACATGCACGTCCTATTCTCTGCTGCCCTTTTCCAGAGATAATATCTTTGATCTATTGAATATTAGAATTGTCTCTATGTTGTTGAATATATGGTTTGAATGCGCCATAGTAAAACAATTGGCAATGTGTTGGTAGGCATCTCCTCAATATTTCAGTCAAAAGTGGCCAACAAGCTCTACAACATGTCAAGCCAGCTAAAAAGTAGAAGATTTCATTGAGGTCTTCCATGCCAATTGTCGGGATGCCTGCCATATGATGTGTAATTAGGGAATTTTGATACCCATTTGCTTGACCTTCTCCATCTCTTCCAATGTATCTGAAGATTGATTCCACTACAACACCTTCAGCTCTTCTTTTAGGTTGTGTGACTAAACATTTTAAAACTGAGTAGGCTGGATTGTAGATAACAAAGTCATCAAGGTACTTGCTAGATGCGATTCAATTTATGAGTGTTTCCTTGGTATCATTTGATATTGGAAGAATGCTGAAAACAATATCTTTCACAAGTTTGTTGAGCACATACACATAATCCTCATTTTTCAATCTAATGTTGCAACCTACAGCCCTACATACCACTGATGACATCAAAAGCATCCACTTAATCTTCCTTCCATTACTTCATCAAACTCATTTGAAGTGGCTTGCCCCTCAATTTCTGAATCCATGATATAAAAACTGTTTAAATCTTCAATGGTGGCCCAGTTTTTAAAATTGTCTGTTGTTGTTTTTCATTATGAAAGATTGTTGGTGCAGATATTCTATCAATCAATCATTTTAGCCTTGACAAAAGTTGTTTGGTGGAAAGACAGTTGTAACCTGTTTTATTTCTGAATTTTTTTCAAATAATCATAAAATAATCCCTGCTTCATTGTAATATTTGATTCATCAATGTACTAAATATTAGCATTCTTTGAAAAAGAAAACACATATTGACTCATTAAGTAACTAACATTCAAGATACACACTGAACACAATCAAAAAATATTAGACTACTTACCATCACTGTTCCTGCTGTCATCATCACTGACTACACCAACAATGTGAAAATTATCATCCTCTTGAACATGTGCCAATACAGCTACACCAGGGCTCACATCATTATTTGATAAGTCATTAGAAGAACTAGCATCATCAAAAGAGAAATTTCAAATCCTTTCAAAGAAGTCCTTCTATTGAAAGATGCCCTATAGGAGGATTCATCTGACATATTTTCTTCGTCACTATCATTCATTGCACTGTTTCTTTACATGTCTTGCTTCTTTGAAGTCACTGCTTGATTCAGATGGTGGATCAATATTAGGCAATGTTGACACAGATTGATTTATACCTAATTCTTCTTCACCAATTGAATAATTGAAGTGTTCACACACCAAATGATCATGAAAAGATGATAACTGAGAACCATCACGGGTTTCATAATACAGAAGGGAGAATCCACCCACAGTCATCCCAAACCCTTAACCACATATGGAGGATGAAAATGATTGATGACGACACCCCAGAACTTTGAAACAAGCATAACCATTTTTTCCAAGCAAAACTTTTCATCCAACATTCATAAAAGACAATCGATGTTGTAATGAAATGCTATTGAATCATGCTTTGAAATTTTATTTTGATAACCTTCAGTTATGAGGGATTGCCCTTCTCATACAAAAACTAATTCCAAATAAGATGTGCTTGGTTTGTTACATCAAGGAGAAGGTTCCTTCTCATATTGTTTCCAGAGAAAGGATAGATTGCAAAAAAGTGAGATAGCATATCAATGGAACTCATGATTGCAGCAGCATTTGTTGTAGTCAATGGAATATAAACACTAGCCAATGCACTTCTGTAACAGAGTGATTGAGTGTTTCAAGAAAAATGATATATACCATTCTGAATCTCATTTTCATTGATATCACCCAAGCAAAGTTTTTCCATAATCAGGATTGTGATCAAATCTGTTTGCAAAATTGTGCACATTTCTGGATATTGAAGGTGAGTGGACATCCTAACATTGGGATCAATTTGAATCTAACAACAAGTTGTGACTGTACAATGGAAATGTTTTGCAAAAGCTCATTCAAATTACTTTCTTGCTGCATCTGAAAGTAAGAAAATGCCTCAATCCTTGATAACTTTGTGATCATAGGATTCAATTTATTAATGTGATTGTAAATGGCATGGTGCAACAAATCACAAAATTACTCCACTTGATTTCCCTACTTTGTCTTTCCTTCTTTTGCAGTGACTGCATAAATATGTGGATATTGATCCTTTAGAACCCTCATGTGTGTCCAGTCAAATTCAGCAAACTGAGAAAGATCTCCATAATAATCTGGGTTAATATACCACATTCCTACAAAGAGACAATGACCAGACACTAAAGAAAAATGAACCTTAATCTCACATTTCATTTATTTGACACTGAAACTATTTCTCTCACCCTTGTCCTTGTTCACTTCACATTCAGCAATTTTCTTGATATATTGAGACATTCTACTACAGATACATTTTCTTTAGAATTATGAAAAAATGGTAGTGGAACCAAATCGATTTTTCTCTAAAGAGCAGGAGAAATATTGTCTATCCTCTTATGCTTTGGTTTTCCTCCAGTTGCATCATTTCTATTCTTCCTTTTCTCCACAGGTTTGGTGGAACCTTTAATATTCAAAAGAGACCATGAAATGATGTAAATATTTGCAATGAACATAATTAATTACACATATAATTCAAAACAATCCAACTCAGCAGCAGTCTCATCAAAAGTTCTCAGTAAGTATGGTCAAAGTACGGATAACTTTGTCTGATTTGGTTTTATCATGTTTGTCTGGTAAGAATTCTCCCTCTGCATCTGTCAACAATTTTGCCAAGTTCATTTAACCAACCTCAAACTAGCACCGTATAATGTATTGCAGATAGTAAGTCTAAATTTGTTCACATCCTTCATGGAAACAGCTTTCTCCAACTTTGGTCCCAACAATTTAAATACATTCATTGTAGGCAAGTTCATCACCCCAGTGGTGCTCTTTTATGCAAACATTACCAGTTCAAATACTGCTTGCGAGTAATCATTGTCTCTCCAAGACTCTTTGGGAAGATTAATATGCAAATCCTCATTTTGCATCAGGAAAAGAGAAGATATTTCAGACTTCAAAGAAGATAGGTGGCTCATCAAGGAATGCAACAGTCCTGAAATCTACATCTTCCACTTGTGGTGAACTTTTACTGACACACATCAATTCCATAAACATGAGCAAAGAGCTTCCTTGGAAATGAAACAGAAATGGCCTTCTTCTCGCAAATTTAGGCTGTCAGTTTTTGTTTAATAACTTCCATAATTTCATCATAGTATATCGAGAGTATGACAAAAATTGGGGAGGACCCTGAATACACAATAACTGAAGCAGCATGCTTCCCCATCCTAGTTTCCTTTGTTTCAAACCATTCAAGAAACTCTTGTAGCCTGGTTTCTTTCAGAACACTGCCATCATTTCCCTTCTGAGTCCCATATTTTAACAACATAGGAAGTATAATTCTATCACCATTATTAGAAAAGCTTTCCCTGCACAAACCAACAGCATTTTCAAGGGATATACAGACATAGCTTTAGGCTCCTGCTGCCTGGAACTTTTTCCAAACATAGACAAAAAATCTTTTGGATGTTGGATTCTGCATTTTGTGAATTTTCCATGTGGTTGTTGAATTTCAAACTCCATGAAGGAATAAGACTTCAGCGGAGACAGTGATTCCACCCCTTCACCAGTTATATCAAAGCTAGCAGAAGCAGGTCTGTGTTCATAAAAATAAACCCTGTGGATTGTAGGATGCTGCATCTTTAAATGACCTGCTCACTTCTTGCAAACACTTTTCAAGCTAAGTCCATATTGCTTTGATCCATTTCCAGCAAGCTTTTCTCCAGTTTTCAATCCTGCTTCAGAAGTCTACACCAAATGATTTCAAACTCTCTCCAATTCTGCTCTCAATAAATCCAAACCACCAACGATACTGGTAGCAGACAAATTGCTCATCTCCACGAAGGCTTGAGAAGGATGGACTATAATAATCAATGGAAGTTTAACCCTTTTAGTTTCCTCTTAAGCATTCTGAGCTCTGAAACTTGAAGTGAATAATGATAAAACATTTTGAATGTTCTGACAAAGGACAAAAGAATGGGAGAAAACAATCACAAAATCCTATGTGAGAAAAATTTTCGTACATATCTTTCTTCACAACTAAATTCACTATCCATTGACACCTGGGCAATGGCCTAACAAAATATAAGTAAACACAAGACAATAATACAGAAACACTAACAATATTACATACCTCAGATCCAGATATTTCATCTAACTGGTGAGCAGTCTTATCCATCTTTTCAGGTGGAAGACTCGTATCAAACATGATGTGATGCATTTGAGGGGGAAATTTGAAAAAATATTATCTAATGAGTAAATATGAACAGACCCAAACAAGCTTATAGTGGATTGTGTTAATGGAATTTTTCCTGTCCCAGTGCTTCCATAAAAAACTTCCACTAAACCATTGCTTTGAATTGAAAAATGCTGGATCAGTACTATGATAACTGTACCAGGAGAACAGCAGCATAGGGATGAAAGCATCAAGATGGAAGCATGATGGTAATGCATTCATCATGGCAACACTGCCATTCTTACACAGTCATCCGTACAGAGTCATGCCCATACCACCATTTCCATACTGCCATCCCCACATTACCCATGCTTCCATCCAATCGATTTCATCTTGAAGCTGCCATATTGTTACTGCCACCCCCCCTCTGCCAGAGTGATGCTGCAATCTCAATCTTGTATGAGATCATATTGCTAGAATGTAGCGATGGAAAAGTGTCATTGAGATTGTGTCAGTGTGTCCACTCTTTGATCCTCACACTGCCATCCTCTTGCTGCAATCTTGATGTGTCATCCCACTGCTGCCATGACAATGCTCAATGATACGGTTCCATCCCAATCCATGCAATCCCCATGTAACAACAACATTGTTGCATCCAAAAAGCCTTCCCAACAACACACCACCTACTCTTACTTTTATTTCAGTACAGCTGTAAGAATAGCAACAGATAAAAAATAAGAAAAAACTTTTCGAACTGACTAAAAACAAACAAACAGAATGGCAAGGCAAACACAAAAATAATAGCGCCCAACACACAAATAAAGGTAACGAACAATTGTGAAAGGAATAAAGTTTGCCATGGATGAACAGAGATGGTACCATAGAGACTGTATTGGTGGAACAGTATCATGGAGATTGTGTTAGTGTGCCCACTCTTTCATCCCCACACTGCCATCCGTTTGCTGCAATATTGATGCTTTCATCCCCATGCTGCCATCACCATGCTCAATGATGCACCTCCATCCCAATGCTGCCATCTCCATACCCCACAACACCACACCCATGCTACCATCCTAGCACTTCCATTCCCACTCTGCCATCCTGATGCTACCATCCCAATACACCAATGTACATGCTGTCATCCCCATGTGACAACAATATTGCTGAATCAAAAAGAATCCTTCCCAAAATCACACCACCTGCACTTACTTAAAAGCAATACCAATAACACCAGCCACAATGATTATAGCATAGAACAATTGTGTGTGGCATATAGTTGCTGCAGTCCCTGCTCTGCTCTGCTAATGCTGCAATCCCAACTTCATGGGACAACAATATTGCTGAATCAAAACATCCTTATTCTCATGCTTCCATTCCTACTCTGCAATGGTGATGATACCATCTCAATACTTCCAGTCCCCGTGTAACAATAATATTGCTGCATCTAAAAAACCTTCCGAACAATACACCACCTGACTTACTTTTCTTTCAATGCAGCTCTGAGAAGAGGCAATGAATAAAAAATAGAACAAAAACCTTTTCTAAATAACTAAAAGCAAAGAAAGAAAATGTCCAGACAAATATCATTACAATAACACCCTCCACACATAAAATAGCAAAAACACTTATGTGAGGAATGCAGTGCTGCAACAATGACACAGGGATGGTACAATGGAGACTGTAGCGGCAAAACTGTAACATGGAGATTGTGTCAGTGTGCCCACTCATCCCCATACTGTCATCCTCCTGCTGGAATCCTAATGATTTCATCCCTGTGTTGCCATTACCATGCTCAATGATGCGATTCCAACCCAATGCTGCAATGCCTATGTAACAACAATATTGCTGCATTGAAAAAACCTTCCCAACAACACACCACCTACACTTACTTTTCTTTCAGTATAGCTGTAAGAACAGCAATAAATAAATACATAAGAAATGAATCATTTTGAAATGACTAGAAGCAAACAAACAGAATAACAAGGAAGAAAAAATAACAAAAGCACCCCACTCACAAATAATGACAGCGATCAATTGTGTGAGGAATGAAGTGTTGCAACGGTTACATATGCAAAGCATCTATGGCCAAGAGTAATATATTTTAAGTACTTCTATATACTTAAAATATAGTTGAAATTCTTTCCTTTTGTCAAAAAGGAGAAGTGCACTAGATATTTTGGATCTTGAAGATTCAAAGATACAAGATACAAAAATACACCACATACTTTACCAGTGGTGTATAGAAACTACCCACCAGCTCATGGAGGAACATTACGTCATGATGGTGCTACATACAAAATTTAGTATTGTGCAGCAGTAGCATTTTCGTACAGTAGGAATAAGCTCATAATTTTATTTTACATATCACCAACATGACAATCTAGGATTCCTACAAAAATCCTTATTAGTTTTTATGGCTTATGACACTATCAATTGATAGCCCAGCTACTGTGTTGAGTTACATGCTCAGCAGTAGTTGTGAGTCTTACTCACAAGCCTGACATATGTCCTTCAAAATGTAGCCAAGCATAAGACCCAGACATATCACTGAGGCCATGTTCCCAGTTGATACATGTATACTCTGCTCCATCTAGCAGAGTTAGCATGTTGCCAATGTGAGCACTTGCTTAAAAAGACCACTAGAGCACTGATGCATGCAAGTGGCACATAATACCTGTGAGCAGGTATGCATTACCATGTCTTGGAACAGCCCAAAAATAATCATGAACTAGGCAGTCCCTGACAAACATATGCTGTGATTTTTTTAAGGGAAGGCATATGGCACAGTACCAAGGGGACATATTATATGTATTGCCTCTTTCAAAGAGCATGTAAAACATGTAAGCCTTTTAAGCAAAAAAACCTTTTACTTGTCACATCATGTGATTAGTAATTTACAGAGTATAAAAAGTACCTTTCATACCCTAGTATATGGTCGTAAAGATTAATTAATTTCTAGGGCCTAGATAACCCCCCAGAACATTTGTAGCCCATTTAGGCCTAACAACCTTAATTGTGACCCCCTTTAGGGATATGTCAGACAGAAATGACCACAGTCCCCTTGAAGTTCTTGTCCCTCAAGTTCCCTGAAGGTGTTCCCAAGGCATTTTCATCAATTTTGGCAAGGTGGCAGCATAATGATTTTATAAGAAGTTTCTTACAGACAAAACGCTTTTGAGGGTTAGTTTTTTTCTAAGAATGCTCATAGCAGCATTGTTATGAACAATCTTCACATAAAATTTTAGCAGTGGAGGTGGCAGATGGAGTCTCACCAAAGCATAATTTTGATGTGGGATTCAAGTAGGAGTGTGAATGCACAAGTGTTTTTTTGTTTCCCATCAGATTTGCAATCTCAAGAGATATTGCCCAAGTTGTATTCATAGGGTGAGTTAGAGTTGCACAGCAGGAAGCCTTTGCTTGTACAACAACTGGTTTTATTAAGGAGTCATCTCAGGGTCAAAAATGACTAGCCCAGTTGCAAACCAACCTTAATTAGGTGCAAGAAAGCAGGGAGCAGCCCATTGGCACAGTACGGCTGCAAAACAGCCTGCACAATCACACGTCATTGTAAAAATGACTGCACGCATAAGGCTTGGCCAATTGCAATACAGCCCAGTGATTGAATCATGGATCACACAAATGCTAGCAAGGCATGAAACAGCCCATGCAATCTAGCCAAGATTGCTTGCAAAGAAAGTGACCATTGTGATATTGCCTCATGATCAAAAATTGACCAAGGACATGATTTAAAGGGACTCTGCCCACAAATTTGGAAACACTAGCACAGCCCAGTACAAGAGGAAGTTATCATAATGACCCTGTGCAATTCGCATGATGTGATAAAAGCATTGGGGCCCATGCACACAACCCCGAAAACAAGAACGAGTCAACTTATCCTTCATGGGATATCCCCGGAAAAAGGGCTGAGCTGCATGATTCATACGCATGCCTGGATGTATCGAGAATCTTGAATTTTCCATTCTGATTGAAGAATGCAAGAAAAATTGAAAAATTGAGAATCAGAGATTTGGCTGAATCCTGATAGATATGTAGCTCCCATATCACTGAGAAAGTCAAGGAGAGTATAAAAATGACTTATGTGTACTTAACAAAGTGCCAGAGAACTTCCTCTGAGACACAAAAAGAGGTATCCTTAAGTTAAAAACTAAAAATTCAAAATCTTTTCAATTTGAATTCAGGTACTTGCAACAAGATTAAAATAATCTTGATTAAAATCATGAAAAATGATATTGCAGTACAGTAAAAAAGACTTGCATAAAAATCCTGGAAGGAGCTTAAAATAAAATTGAATATCTGTGATTCAATTTTTTGGTGTAGTAATTACCAGAAAGAAGCTGGAAATAAAAAGTGAAAAATACCCAAGTAATGAGATTTTTCTTACATGGGATGAACACTTCCATTGGAATAAATGCAGAATAGAGCCACCACATTTGTGACATCTCGTAAAGCAACTGAAAATTGAACCCTGTTGGTTTCTGAACCTTCAACAGAGTGTCACCATAGTAACACTAGGGAAAAGACAAAGTTCTTGAGAACCCTTTTTGATTTAGATAGGGACAATTATATGTGTTCCCTACCCGGCAAGGCAGGTGCCAATATCTTGGCGCAAGTTGGATGGTGTGCTTCCTACAAAAAAGGAAGGGCACAGTCACATGTTTTTTCTTCTTTTGTAACAAAGCTATATAAATAATGCTTACACAATCATGACTAAGCCAGCATATGCCCTCAGTCTTGGAAACAGTTCCAGACAGAGTTCCAA
>JALLPD010001001.1:0-13385 GCA_036940065.1 Cyclotella cf. meneghiniana
AATGCAACCAAGGTGGCAGGCCTGAAGTGATTTTTTATTCACAAAAGCTGCCGAAAATCAACAATCAAGAGTAGTATATCTACTACAATGATTACTGGAAGCATGGCTGCTGGTGAACTGATCCTGCTACATTTTCAATTTGATACATCTACAAAAACAGATGATATTCAGCGTGTGAATGTTAATACATTTGCTTTCTTTCCCAAAATTAAAGGTAAGTTTGGAAATAGTACCAAGAAAGAATGACATGTGACTGTCAGGATAAATGAAAAAGGTGGGATGGATGACAATGAACTTAAGTAAAATTTTTTGAACAGCATCGTGCCTTTCCAGACTCCAAGGATGTGAATGGAAAGAGGATGATGGTCAAGGTTGATAGTGGAACGGGAAGGCTTGAATTGAATTTTTTAGCTGAATCAAGAACTCTAAGACTTGTTATCTATCCTGTAGTACCAAACACTACAACAGTGATGCAGGAGACAGATTAAAACTGTGGTTACTTTAAGACTCGGTTTGTGAAGAATTTGAAGGAAGTATTGGATGCAAGAATTATGGGTGAGTTCACTACAAGTCTACCTCCATTGATTGTTGGGTAGATTGCATTTGGATGCAATGATCCTGTGTCAATTGTAGTTGTGTCCAGCTAGTTTGAAGTTGGTCTCTCCAGAGAGAGAAATTGTGAAAAGATTGATGCTGCTCCTCTCATCAAAGCTTGTCTTGAAAACCACAACCAAGTCCACCAAGAAATTGGAGACAAAGACAACAGCACAAATATTGCAATGTGCCCAATTCAGCATTCAAACAACTTGTCAACTTTTTTCCTCATGCAACATGGCTACTGCCGTGACATTTTGAAGGCATCAATAAAAATTGTTAAAAAAAGACTTTGACAGAGCACATCGATACAATAAGCAAAGCAACCACTCACTGCAATTGTTTCATGCAACTGGAAGAGGTCACTTGACATATTTCTTGTGATGAAAAAGAAAAATGTTGAGGCTGAAATGAAATGTCTGTCACAAAGGAAACTTTGTCCAAAAAAATAAATGATGTGGAAAGGAAAGCAAAGACTATTTTAGTCTAAACAAAGTCATGTGAAACGTACAATCGAGCAGAGCTTTCTTTGCTACTGATGTACTATCAAATCAAAGGCCTGTCAGGTATGAAGAAAGATGCAATGATGAGTAAGTGGAGGGAAGTTCTGGAGATTAGGCAGGATGCCCCACCATTTGAAGGTTGGAGTGAGGATGATGAGAGGAAACTAAACACGCTCATCTCTCAGCCCACCACAATAGCTGACACAGCTCTTGGGCGATATCAGGAGGTGCTTAAACAACAATATAGTAATTTATTTACTAAGATGTCAAAGGAGTGGAGAATGGTGTTAAAAAGAAAGCTGGAAAGGATGGAAAAGAGGAGGACTCATCAGCAGTAAGTATCTCAGTGCTTCCAAATATCACCAGTGCAACTCCTCTCCCAACTGCAGAGGAACAGTCAGCTATTAAAAAGTTTGGGGAGGGAGCACTTGGAAACTTTGATGAGGCAATGATGTAGTGGGGTTAATGAGCTAAAATAATATCATGATGTGTCTGTACCATTGTGATTTCCCCATGAGCTGGACTTCCACTGCTGATGACAATTATGTAATAAAAATCAGCTGTGTCATCGTGGGGCTCATGTTGCCAAATTACGTGAATCATGCCAACCCAAGCACCTGAATCATTGCAGTGGATGTGTTCTAGAAAGCGGGCGTGGAAGAATGGATGCAATTGCAATAGTTTTCATGTGAGAGGTTGAGATTTGTTGGACAGTGGATATTGTAATGGTGTCTTGAGTTAGGTGTCATCATATATTTTTTTGTTGGACGTACCACTCAGTATATTTTCTACCGTGGAGAAATGTCAGGCAACAGTAATCCACTTAAACTGGTACTGAATATACAATATACCAAGATACTTTCTATAAAAACATTTCTAAATTGGATTTGAATAAAGCTTTAAAATGAGACAGCCATGCCTGTTGGGCCATGAACAGTGGTTGGTTAGTAATGTTAGCTTCCATATTAATACACAACACAGTGAAATGACTGGAACATCTAATAATCAAAATTATCACTGTGCTGAAATGGGGTATCCACTGTCAAAACTGTACTGCCCTATTTCAAAACTGAATGATATTTTGGAAAAACATTTCTCATTGTTGAATTAAAATGAACAAACCATGGATAATTCCCTCTTTATTTTTGATACAACCTGTTGACAAGCCAATCCTTAGCAATATAGTCGTTGTGCTTATTTTTTTTAGATGGAGGGTCCAGTTATTTCACTGGGAATTCATGTAGTTAATTGGGCTGGTAACAATTTGGGAGCAAACATACAGACATGTTTTTTTACTTAGCATCCAGGTAATTAATTGTGCTGGTGCCGATTCGGGAGCTAGCCGTTAGGTATGCAGAGGGTTCTCTTTTTTTTACAATGCCTCACATTTTTGGCATCCAACCCTCTGACACATGGTGGTTCAGATGCTGATGCTCCACCTACACAAGATATCTAGGGACTAAACTTCCGTGGTGTCCTCTCCACATCCCTATCAACCTTCACTAGCCTTTACTTTGCTCAAAACCATCAACAAGATGTTCTACTTGAATGGTGTTGACAAGGGCACTGATTCTGGCTCCAAGAGAGCTCAAAATGCCCCCTCTGATGATGAAACCTTCTACACAAAGACTGTTTTGATTATAGACCGGTCTGCAGTCAAGACTTTGAAGATGAGATGGTTGTTGACTATCCTGAGCCTTGACCAAAAAATAATGAGCCATGGAAAGCTTAGCTTGCACTCTCTTCCTTTGGGCTTATGGCAGCTTCAGATGCTGCCAATTTACTGCCATCTGCCACTCCAAATGATATGCAAAACAATGATATAAATGCTGATCATACCACCCACAACATCCCTCCAAGCACCCAAAACACAAATCTATTGCTCCATGTAACTTAAAAGCAAATCAGATTGTGTTTGTGTCATTAGAGTTAGAGACAGGGGGTGAGTACTTGGAATTATTCAGCTCTTGGCTGAAATGTGTTGCCCTAACCCAGTTGATTGCATATCCTCCATGTATATTCATGAGCATGAGATTTTCAATGAATTGTTAGACCTCCTGATGTCTTCTGGAATGAAGAGGATTGAATTGTGAGAGACATGAGCCACAAGCCCATTTGTCACTGTATGGGTTAAGTTTTGTAACTGGATATCTTGTCATGTTGGCCAAAATAAAAAGAGTGTTTTAATTGCACATCAAGGAGACATTTGTGATATGTATTGTATTTGGAAACACACTCAAGCACATTGATCCCATGCATGCCTCCCCAGAGCATTTATATCATGGACCCATTGGAAGTCATCAACAACTACATGAGCTGCAAGTTTCATCCCAACCATAGCAAACTAGATAGTCTGGAGTTGGGCTGTGTGTGGCAATACATCACCAAACATAATCTCAATGGTTCCCATGACAGTGTAGTTGATGTGAAAGCACAGACTGACATTGTCATTCACAAGATCTTCCAAGGCTTCAGTGACCGCAAAAAATCAATCTGCCTAGTTGATTCCATCTTTGGTCAAGCTGAACAACAGGATATGGCTAAACTATTGGAGCCACTGAAACCCGGCCATGAGCCTTGGTTTGAATTAGTAGAAGGAGATGATTTCACTTGTGCTCCTCCGCCTGAGGATGAATATACTGGTTCTGCTGGTGGAGCATGATGTGACCCATCAGGAAACATTCTGCATCTAGCTCGGATGGGAGATTTTGCTGAGATGTTCTTAGCCATCTTTTGTTTGGAGGCACTGGAGATGATCTCTCAAAGGACCATTGATTATGCTTTCAATAGTTGGGTGGTGCCTGGCCCATGCCATGATAGAGATTGTAATGTTACTGAGCATCCTATCCTGCAGTCTCTCTTTCCAACTCTAGAGGTAGCTGTTGGGCAATATGCCACTGTCACAGGAAGTGGGATGTGTCCAAATACTCTATACTTTCCTTGTTGGATGTGTCATATATGCTGGTGCCTTCTTTTATGGTGACAACAATAGAGGCATCAAATTCATATATGTTGATCCAGAATACAACATCTCTGTTTCATTCAACAGAACACAATGCCAAAGAATTCATCATAACTACATCCACTTCTCAGATTTAAAGAACCAGAAGTTGCAAGGTCGGCAAGATTATGATCCACACTATTCAAGATGACTATGATAATTGAAATAATCAGGAGGATAATTTGTACTGTTTTGATTGCCAGTGATGAGTTAACCATCAGAGTATGATCTGCTACATGGGTCAAGCCATTTATTTAGTACATGCCACACAAACCAATCAAGCAAGGCATCAACGTATTTGCAGTGAACTGCATTATTACAGAAGTTATGCTCGGTTTTGAAGTCTACTGTGGATCAGACAGTGCTGATGGTGTTAATTAGTCAGCAGTGGCAGTAGTGGAGCACCTATTACAAGACAACTATCTTACCAATGTATGTGGATGAAATGTTTACACTGACAACTTGTACAGTAATTTGAATCTAGCAACAAGTTGCACAACAAACACAGAATGTTGTTTAGTGGAACCATGACACCAACAGAGAAGAAGTCTTCTTAAGATAACGATGTTACATTTCTCAAGTTATCAAAAGGTGCAAAAGACTCTTGTGAGCTTTGTTGGTTTCAAAAAGCTGCTATTGAACTGAAGACTAGAACCAACAAGACATTTCATGTTCAATGTAATACATGGAAGGATAGAAAGCAGGTAATGTTTCTGCATATGGCAAATTTTGTTGCAAGCTCAGGACAGTTTGTCAATCACTCACAATGTGGACAACAAGGAAGAAGCACATAAAAAGCACCAAACTCTTCAGCAGGATTACTCCAAACATTTGAAATCTGAACACCCAAAATCACCATGACAGCACAGACTCCACCATATCTCCAATACCAAAAGGTGGTACCTATGTGTTTTCTTCTGGTTGTTTGATAGAGTGATAATCAGCTCTATGTTATTGCTGTTTATTGTGCCAAGTGTGGTATTGGGACTGAAGGATGACAAACATACTTGGAGAGTCTGGATGTAAGAAATTTCATGTAGATTTGGGTCGTGCAAATATGACCTATACAATTCAACATGCTTGGCTGGACTTGAATGGTCCAAAACTGTTTTTGATGCAACAGGGGATACCCATTTCTTGTGCATCTAAGAATTGTTTCTTTTGCTTGAATAACACACAAAAGCAAACCATTACTACTTTCATCCACTATAATATAGAAAGCCTACAAAGACAATTGAGTGTAAGTTAATTTGGGTCATGACACTTCACATTTCAGGCAGTGCTGGAGATAATGGCCGGGTACCAAGGAGGAGAAAATGTGTTTGGGATCCCCAAGTCATCTATGGGTTGCCAATCATGTGACAAACAGATTTGTAAGAAATGCCGGTAAAGGGCTATGATATGCAACATAAGCAGGGTTTGTAATGGCATTACAGCTTCTAGAATATTGGTAATATAGACTTAAAATTACATATATATGCAGTCGATTGGTATGTTAGGAGTATACAATGCTTGGCATGCTTTAAAATGCCTGAGAAGTGGCTTAGTTGTGCACATTCATACAAAATAGGCTACTAATAGGCTACTGGATATCTAAGGGCTAACATAAATGTATGATTTGGTACCATCTAAAATTATTGGCAGCTGCTGCAAGCCTCTTTACAGTGTGCATGTGATTTGAAATTTTTTATCATTTGTTAAACAAATGAAAATAATTACAGCAGAAGGAGGACAGTTTAGAATTATGATGTCTTTCTATATTTTTTGTTGTACACCAATGGCTGTTGTGATAGATGTTTGAACTTTCTTACAATGTTGTTTGTGGATGCAGCAAGATAATGTAGAAGGTCCTTGAACTGGAGTTTGGATATTGTATTGGGAGTCATCAAATGGGATTACTATTCCTTTTTTGCTCTTATTTTTTTATGGTGTGTTGACGTATACCTTTCATGCCTTGAAGAGCAGGAGTGTATACAGAGCAACTGTTCATTTGGATTAGGGGCAATGTAGTATGGTGAAAAATTAATTTTAGCATGTAGTATTGTAGTGCACAGTAATAAAATAAGTTTTCCATTAAGTTTTGTTTTGTGACTGCCATGATGTTGCTTTGCAGCAACAGTGATAACTGCTTGCAGGAGTGTTGGCAGTTCTGGAATGGCTGCATTGAGATGTCTTCATTGGAGTGCTTGTATTGGGATGGTTGAATTGGGATTGGGATATCTACAGTAGGATGGCTGCAGTGAGATGGTTGTATTAGGAAAGCTTTGTTCATTTTTGATGCAGTGTTGAGATGGCTGTGCTGGAATGGGTTCATTGATATGGCTGTATTGGGATGGTATTGGTATAGCTGCAGTGTGATGGTTTTGGTGAGATGGCTGTGTTGGGACAGTTGTATTTTTCCCACTGGAGTGTTGTGATGGATGCTCTAGAATGGCTTTGTTGGGATGGATGCATTGCAATGGTGGTATTGGGACATCTTCTTTTGTTGTGATCTAAGCATTGGGATGGTTGTGCTGAAATCACTGCATGTGGTTGGGCTTGCAGCATTAGTGTGGCTGTTCTGGAATGGTTACAGTGGGACTGCTGCAGAGGGACTGTGACTATGTTGGGATGGCTATGTTTGGATGACTATGTTGGGATTGCTATGTTTGGCTAGCTATGTTGAGATGACTATGTTGGGCTGGCAATGGTGGGCTGGCTATGTTTGGATGGCTATGTTTGGATGGCTATGCTTGGATGGCTATGTTGGGATGGCTATGTTTGGATGGCTATGTTTGGATGGCTATGTTTGGATGGCTACATTGGGATGGCTAAGTTGGGATGACTGTGTTAGAATGTGACACATTGGAATTTCTGCAATCGGACTGCTGTCTTGGGATTGCTGTCTTGGGACTGCTGTTTTGGGACTACTGTATTCAGACATCTTCATTATGAGTGTTGCATTGGCAAATCTTGTTGGGACTACTCAACCTTGTGCAAAACTATTGAGATGACAGTGCTCTGCTGCACTGTAACTGCATTGTTGGTTGTGTGGTAGTATCATGTGTGTGGTATCGTTTCTGCGGCACAGTGGAATTTGTGCACAACATGTGGTTTATGTTGCGGGAGAGCTGTAATGACTTTGCAGTGCTGTGGTTGAGCATCATGGCAACAGTCACCAGCATGTTGCCATCATTTACAACCAAGCTACCTAGTGCAATTATATCAACATCCAAACTGCTGATATGTTTCCATGTAAACCGAACTCTGCATGTTCCAAAGCTCATTCCCAAGGTACCCACAAGAACCTCATAAAATCTTCCTCACTTTTCATGGAATTACGCAGCCACCATGGTCTTTTATCAATTTCAAAGACACAACTTTGCTCAAAACCCATCAAGCCTGTACCCAAAGTGAAGCTAAGTGTCTCAGCTACATGAGACCATTTGCTTCGGTTTTGGTTTGAAATGTATGAATGCTATTTTCTAAAATTTTAGCAAGAGTAAAAACACAATGGGCTCTCCTGTTTGGTGACAAGGAGCCTCCATCATAATATTATGATGGATGAATAATATATTTGGGAGATGTGTCCCTACATTCACTGCAGTTTTCTGCGTTGCCATCTTCAGTTTGATCTAGGTTTTTTAGTTTTATTACGTACACATAGGAAGCTATTTCATGGCCAACGTTGTATAGTACCATCCTTCTCGCCTCCCCGCCAGAATCCTGCCAGAATCTCTTCTCTCGCCATCACACACCATCATCATCATCGGTGGCCCTCCACGATGTTGCTGGATATTACTGCAGGACAGAACCTGAACCTTGTAGTCATCCGCACACATGCGACCGTCCCGCTAACAAGATAAAGTGACCATTTTCGACAACAAGAATCTACATTATTAAACCTGCAAGCAATATTTTGTATCATGTCACCGATCTCGCTCCTCTTCGTCGTGATCTCCATCGTTCCATCGACCGTGGCCTTTTCTCCTCCGTCCACCTCTCGTCAATGCACCGTCCCATCATTCAATGAATTCATCGAACCGTCATCGCGAAGCAGAAGCACGACGATATTCAACCTAGGTCGGAATTATCTCGAGACCATCGACAACAACAGCAACAACAGCAACAACGACGACAACAATTCCAGGAATTCCAACAACAACCATCGATGGAACTTTGGATCCAAGCAGGGGACGGGCACGGCATCCGTTGTTCGTTCGGAGACAAATGCAAAGAGTTATGGAATCGGTGGAGGAAATTCGTGGGGGAAGCAGCAGCAACAGGGCAGGCCTAAGATTGTTCCCATTCGACAACCGCAGGACTTGTTGGATTTTGTTATTGAAGACGAGAGATTGAGCATTGGTGAGTGTTGCCGTAATTGTTACTTTTATTATTGTTGTTGCGGGTCGTGATATTTTTTGTATCATCTGTCTTGTGTCATGTTATGATCATGAAGTTTATTTGTCACCAGAGATGCTCACTACCCAGCCAAAAATGATTTTTCTCTCGCGACATCGCTCACTCACAAACACATCACACAAACCCACTCGCTCATTCCCCTCCGACAAAACAAACAGTCAAAGTATACGCCACCTGGTGCAAAACATGCCAAGTCTTCGACATTCGCTACCGCAAACTCGCCTCTCAAATCGGAGACATATACTCCTCCTCCTCCTCCTCCACCGACGCCCTCCTCCAAAAAGGCCGGGTGCGTTTCTCCGAAATGGCCTTCGACGACCCCAACAACGAAGAAATGTGTCGTCTCCTCAATGCCACCAAATTACCCTACATATTGGTCTACAAGGGATCCCGCGGGAAAATCGCCGATTTTCAATGCGGTCCGAGTAATTTTCAAATGCTGATCGATGTCGTCAATCGGTACGCGGATTCGGGCGCGGGCGTCGGGGGGGACGGCGGTGATATGGTCTCGATGATGGAGGAGGGAGAAGAGGAAGGTCCAGAAGAACAGGAGTGGAGGGTGTCGCAAGAACAAGAGCAGGAGCGACGTCTTTCGGCGAGCAATGAGGAATCCGTGAAGTTGAAGAACGAAGAAATCGCACGGTTGTATAAGGAGCTATCGAATCTTCGTAAGGAATACGATAAAAAAATTCAATCCATCAAGGAGGAACATGAGTACGAGACGGGTCAGTTGAGGGAAAAAATAGAAAGACAAACGAAGCAATACGAAGAGGAACGCGCTGCTCTCTCGGCCCAGATTAAACAATTGACGCAGGATATGATCGAGCGCGAAAAGGCCTATAGGGCGGGGGAGGATGCGACGAGCAGTCAGCTTCGAAGGGATCTGAAGGAAAAGGAACGAGAGTACGAGACCACTTTGAACGGGTTGAATTACCGCATTACCAGTTTGGAAGAGACTCTTTTCAAAACAAAGAATGAACTCAAATACAACTCGGAAGCATCGGAGCGAGAAAAAGAGGAGATGGCGGCCACGATCGCCCTGTTGGAAGAGGAACAACAAAATTTACTCTCGCGGAATAAAGAATTGGAGAGAGAACTCATCGAGGACAAGCGATTGGTCGTTCAGACAACCGAGGAAGCGAGTCGAGTTTTGAAACAGCTGGAAGCGATGAGGACAGGGAAAGAAGAGGAGGCGGCCAAGCTCATGGCGAGGATTCGAGAGTTGGAGGCGGAGATTTCGCGGTTGCAAACCGATATTGACGGGGGGTATGATATGAGCCGGGAGATGGAACGGCTCAAGGTGGAATATCAGCAGGAGCGAGAGCTCATGGCAGCGCGTATTATTGAATTGGAATCATCGCAGGGAGAATGGCAGCCGGGGGGTTTGATCGAGTTGCAGCAAGAACGTGAGAGAGTGATGGAATTAGAACAGACTATAGAGTCCATCAAGGCGGAGTTGGCACAGAGGGACAGGCTGCTTCGAACGAGTAACAAGGCGACGGATATTCTCTTGGATCAGATGGAAGCGCAGAAAAGAGCATACGAAAAAGAGTTGGAAAGGACCTCGGAATTGACCAATGAGTTGGAGGAGGCGATCACCAAGAGAGAACTCGAGTTGAGAGAGCTACAGGCACAATTCTCATCGTTGGAACGAATCGCGGAGGGATTGAAAGCACGTGATATGCGTCGCATGCGGGAGGAAATGGCTGATGTGCAAGGAGGAATGGAGAATGAACGTTGGAAGAGAGAAAGGGAGTTACGTCTTTCAGCAGAACAGGAAGTTACTCAATTGAGGGAGTTATTGAACCAACGACGCGGAGAGGAGAATGTGGCGGTGACTGCCAGGTCGGAGAGCAAACCTAAGAAGTCTTTCTTCGAGCAAATGTTTGGTGCCCGGGATGGGGGACCATGGGATAGTGGATTCGGCGATGGGTTGGGATTCGGAAGAAGCCAAGAGAGTATGATAGAATCCACCGTTAACTTTGCCAGAAGCCAAGAGAGCAAAGGTGATTACGAGTTGCTAAATGATGTTCTGGCACCGGACGAAGTCTCTCCTCGGGAAGGGATACCAGGTTGGGTTGGCTCTAGCAAAAACGATAATACCCGAAACGCTGCAGGATATTACACCCCCTCGCCTTCTGTTGTCAACGAAGTGCCTGTTCGAGTTCCAACCCCGCAACTAGAATTCGAACGGCGTTTGGCTGAAAACCCCATAGTTCCAGCTGGAGGTAAGCTTCGTTTTGATAGAATTTGCTCGGGTACACAATTTCTCTTGCAATTGTGGTTGTTGATGATGTCTTTTATGTTATCTTCCTTCCCCCAGCATTCGGTGCATCGAGGCCAACTGCTCCTTTCTTCAGATCTTCCACTCCTCCGACCATGGACTTCTCATCATCTGATCTATCTAAATCTGTCGACCAACAATATCAAAGGCCTTATGATCCATCAGACATCAATGCTCCTACATTACCACCTGCAGTTTCTTTCGCTCCTAGACCTACGGCGCCAACGCCAAGAGTTCGGGCTCGGACTGGCATCACTGACAACATATACGCTGGAGCAGGAAGTGCTGCTAGATCAACGCCTCCTTCGCCTGCAGTGCCTTCTCCAGTGTACGAAGAAACAGCTCAAGTCCCGACACCTCAATTGGAATTTGAACGTCGATTAGCCGAAAATCCCATCGTGCCAGCTGGAGGTGAGTGATGCTAGCGTGACAACTGTTCGTTTATTCGTTTGATGCCTTCGGCACACAATCCTCATTCGGCGTTAATGTCTAAAGCTTTTGGAGGATCCAAACCAACAGCTAACTTCTTTCGAAAGACAACCGCGCCTCCGCCTCCGCCCCGGCAACATGATAGCAGAAATAGGAACGATGAGGATACGCAATCCAAATGGCAGAGTTTAGACGAATCCGAAAAGAAACGGGTCGCAGCTGAAGCATACAAAGCGTTTGAGAAGGTAAGTCTGTTTATGAAGTAACGTTAGAAGTGAACCACCATCGATTCTCAATTGACTGCCGCTCTATTTATTCAGCAACTCGCTGATAGACGGAGTCAAGAACAAAAACCCAAACAGGGTGTGGGTGGAGGTGGCGGCAGAAGTCCGCAAATCATCGTGAATCCTGCCCGAAGCACTCTTCAAAATGAAATCAGAAGTGGGAATGCTGGTCGCGGAACACCAGCGGAAAATCCTGCTCGGACAACTATCCAGAAGCAAAAAGAATCTGAATTGCAATTAGAACGGACGAAGCATCAAGAGATGATGGAGCAGGCCTCTCGTGCTCCAAACGAGCAGCAGGGCGATGGATCCACCTCGCAAAATCGTAGTACTGAGAACAAAAACGAAAGTCTAGAGAAGTTGCAGCTGAAAAAAATTGAAACCCGACAGGTGGAAGATGCTGGCCAAGGCCAACGGAATCAAACCACTCAAGAATTAAGGCGTTCTGCGGCAGAGGCTTCAACAAAACGTGCGAAAAAGGCTCAAGACGCATCTGTGAGTTTTGCTCAATCTTCAGTTGTTTTCACGTATAAACATCTTTGTTTTTCGATAAATGACCTCAATTTCATAAATTTTCACATAAAACAGATGGAACTAAAGCGACAGAATCAAATGAAAGCAGAAGCAATCAGGAGAGAGCAGAGCGAGAGGCGAGCTAGAGGGGAAGCTGTACTAGGACAGCGACAAGAGAATGAACGGCGACGAAATCCAAACGAGGAGAAAGCTCAGGCTGCTAAAATCAATGCAGAAAAAGAAGCTGCAGCAAAACACGTGAGTTTCTTATCATGCTTCATGCTGTCAAAGCTTGTTGTTCCCGTAAGAGATGTCCAGGAAGTTCGTCTCATCTGCCACTGTACCTTTTCATTTTCCATCTTTGAGAAGCTATTGGAAGAGCAAAAAAGGAGGAAAGTTGCAGAAGCAAAGGCAAATTCAGAAGAACAAAAGTTGCTGATAGAAAACAAAAGAAGAAATACTGCAGAGGAGACGGTGAGATTTTAATTGCCTCAGTTATAGTTCTTGAGCATTCTAAACAAATATACACATGCTTTTGTCCGATACTCATTACAACACCATTTCAAACAGGAGAGAGAAAGAGAACTTAAAGCCGAATCATTAGCGCGAGCAAAAGCAGAGGAGGAAAATAGGGCCCGGATAGAGAAACAAACACAACAGGCCATGAAGGAGCAACTAGAAGCTGAAGCCAGGGCCAAAGCTGTAGAGGAAAAGATACAGCTCGAAGAGGAAAGAATGAAAGTCAAGGCAGGTGATCCGAAAAAAATCGCAGTTTCACAATTAAACCCGCCCCCTCAGAAGTCACAGCCAACTGTTGGATCCCAACAACCTGCACAAAATAGAGTTGCTCAAGGAGTGAAGTTTCAACAGCAAGCTGCTAGTAAGCCACTTCGTGATCTTGCTGACTCGGGCAAGCGACTGCGGGATCTAGCCGGGTCGGCAGGAAATGAAGCGAAGTACAAGGTGGTAGTATTGAAAGAAGGACATAAATCTGAACTTGAGGGACCTCTTAAAGACTTGCTCAGTGCACCAAAAGAAGCTTCAACAAGAAAAAACGACAACTATTAAACAGTTTATTCTAGAATTCGACCATTTTGTGATTTCGCAGGAATATAATGTTTTATTTGCCAAGAATTGCACCAGGTCATCGGGCATACTTCACACACTGATCTATAATGATGTGAAGCCGTAATATTGCCGAAGTCATTATTTTATGTCTTATTTAAGTGTATGATGGTCCAATTCACGCAATTGTCCTGCATAGAAGAGGGCCAGCTTTCTAGGCAGCTGCTCGTGTGTCTCTGCTGCACATCGCCCTTTATGTAGCCAGCACGGACAACACCAGGCCTCACAGGATACCTTACGTGACTAGCAAA